>JAJJWW010002142.1:0-34431 GCA_023531295.1 Papaver armeniacum | reverse complement strand
CAATTTCTTAACCCCTTTTCTTTTTGAAGATGTCCTTAGATTTAGTAGTTCTTCCGGTCCAATGATAAAAGAATTATGGGCTATCTTGTTCTTATACTCTCATGGTTGAATTATGGTTTCTAAGGAATAGTATACGCTGCATTAGAAGAAAAACCAAACTTACCAAGATTAAAAACAAAATTATGAGAATTGTCCATGATTGCAAAGGAAGAATGAAAGGTATTATGTAAGGCACTAATGCTGAAAAGAATATCATCAATATTTTCAAATTCATTACAACAAGGTGAAAAGAATGAGAATTATTGAACTGTACTTCTATCGCAAATGATGATGAAATACTGCATCACTGTTGTGATGGTGCTTCTAGGGGTAACCCTGGAGTTGCGGGTTATGGTTTCATAGTTGAATCATCTTGGTGCTTTTGTTTTTGCCAACTGAGGTCCAGGAATTATTACAAACTATATTGCAGAGTTTATCTCAAGCATTATAACTCTAGAACGGGCCTGGAAAATCAGAAGTTTAAAGTAATTCTCCAGTCTGATTCTAAAGCATGTATCACTTATTTGCAATCCCAGCAGATTCCATGGTTTCTTGTTGCAAGATGGCAAAAGGTTGTTGCAGGTCTTATCTCTATTACTTACATGCATGCTTATAGAGAGGTTAACTTCTCTGCAGACAATTTTGCAAAGAAAGCTGTTCACCTTCAAAAAGGTCAGACTATGGGCTACACACACAGACCAAGCTGCCTCATCCATATGGAGTACCCTACTCAGTCTTATTACAGATTTCATTAATTTGGTTTAGCTTGTTTTTGTATTTTTGGTCCAGTTTAGTTTTTGCTTCTTTGGTTGGACCTTTTGGTCTTGTAATTAAACCTTTTTTTTTTTTTTTAGTAATAAATTTTTTGTTTTAAAAAAAAAATGTACATGTTATGCACTTTGCATATGTGTAATCCATGTCCGGGAACCATAGTGTGCATACCCGTATGCGTACCTGTTGGTTTGTGAATTTCGAGTACCTAAGTACGCGTACCTGTACGCATACTTGCGTAAGGTTCAGGTGCGAAAAATTCTGCTGGGATTGGAGGTGTGCCCACCCGTTCGCATACTGGCGAAAACCAATCGTGGTCCGGCTACTTAAGTATGCATACAAGTTTGCATACCTGAGTGGTTAAAGTTCTAAAATCGGTTGTGACATGAACTAATACATACATACATATATATATATATATATTAAGGAATGCATTATTTGCAAACCGTGGCTATAATGTTCATGAATTGATTCGAGTGAATCAAACCGATTTTTCTTCAATTGTGTTCTTGTATACAGCAGGGAATATAAAGAATTGAACAACTCTTTAACTAGTTTTATTTGAGTCATTTGAACTAGTTATGATTAAGATGAATAAGGTTGATATGAGAGTGTTCATATAGCTAACCTCGGTTAACTCGGTTGAGCCAACATGGTGTACACGTTTGGGTACGGTTACATAAACCTAAATGAGGGTCCTTTTTATGTGTATAACAAGCTAAGTTCGATCTAACGGTTGAAAGATATTAGCTTGAATCTAATCATATTTTCATCCCCTAACGGTGAATATTGAATGCTTTGTTACCAGGTAACTTAAATTGCAAACCCTGGTTTGAAAACTATATAAAGGAGAACTCTAGCAATGGAAACCTAATCCCCACCTCTGTTGATACTTAGGTGCATAAGCTAGAGTCGATTATCCTTTAACCTTAGGTTTTTCACGAGACCGAGGTTAACGGCAGAAGACTCTCATCGGAGTTGTGAAAGCGGACCCCGACTATTTTCTCTGTAGTTGCGTGATTAGATCTTGCATCTTCTATCGTGTTTGAGTATAATTTTATTTAAGATTGGCTCGAGATTTATTCTTCGATAGGCAAGATAAAAAGTAATCACAAACATATTCGTCTCATCGTTTGTGATTCCACAACATCTTGTTTCACTACCATACGATTAAGATTGTTGTGAGGTGATTGATAATAACGGTACATTCTTCTTTAATATGAGTACGGATTTATCAATTGGTTCTATTCACCTTGATTTATCAAAAGACGGAACAAAACTCGTGATTAATGGGAGACATATTTATCTATTCCTATAGACTCCTTTCCTCAGAAACAAATTTGTTTATCAAGTCTTCGAATTTGGTCTAACAACTCTTGGTTGTGGGTGAGATCGGCTAAGGGAATCATGCGTAGTATCTGGGATCATAGACGTAAGAGCGCAACGGTACCTTGGTCGGTGTGAGATTAATTAGGGTTGACTATGTCCGGTCCAAGTTCATTGGTAGTAGGTTAGTGTCTCGCAGCGGCTTAATACGATGTGGTGTTCAAACTGACTAGGTCCCGGGTTTTTCATTTAAGTTTCTTCTTAACAAAACTTAAATATACGTATTTATTTCTTTTATATATTTTTATATAATGAAATATCACGGGTTGTGTGTTGAATCAATCAATTGGGAAATCCAACCTTTAGTTGTTGATTGAAATTGATTGATCCTTAACATTGGTCTTTGGTACCATTCAAGTTATTTCTCTTATATTCAATGGAATCGCAAATTCCTATTTCTTTCGTTGCATTGAATTGATAGTTAGAGATATAAAACTTTTGATATACTTTTATTTAGATTTAATACATGCTGTCTAGTTGATTCTCTTGAAAGTATATTGGAGTTTGTCTATTCGTTTCCAAACGAAATATTGGGTGTGGTTGTTTGTACCCCGATTTTTCAATTGGTATTAGAGCGAGGAGCAAACACATTAAAGACCTTATGAGTCCTGTGTTTGTAGCGATACGAATATGGGATGAAGTGTTATCTACGATAAACACATCACCGAAATAAAAATTAGTTTATATGAAATATATCAAAGAGAAAGTTTCGTCAATCTCAAAAAGAGACGAACCTAGTGCTCCAATAAAAGCAGACTTCCATTGACAAGTGTTTCCGGATCTCCTTCTTTGTGTCGACTCACGAAGTTGAAAGGAAACGACCAAAAAGAGAGTGTAGTGATTCTAAAACTTGTTAGAATCCGGGATGAGGATATAACCTGTTGAAACACAAATTGATGTACTTATTGGTATGTTAAATGAGCGTGACTTTCTTAAAGGTCCTTCGTGAGGAAACGCCTCTCTGTCCATTCTTCTGAACTCTGTCTGAGGGAAAAATCAAAGAGTATGCTTTGGAAACTGAATTTCTTTTGAGTAAACTCTCTATTCAAGAATGTTCCAAGGAGTCCACTATCTGTTGCTTTCGATTTAATCGGAAAAGTTACTTTCCGTGCAAAATCGAAATCCTTCTGTCAGAAAAGATGTGCTGTGTCTTCCCTTTAATCAAGGAATATCCACATCACATGGAAGGAAGATATCTCCCAACGATGGTATTAAGACTGCTACATGTCTAATCACTCCGGGTGATCGAAAGTATGTCTCTTTTGTGATTCAAAAGGATACGGTGAACAAAAGAGAAATCTAAGTTGAATGACAATTCTATTGTTCATCTTCAACACACCTTAGATTTAATTCTCAAAGGTGTAACTGACATTCGTATGTATAAACCAATTGGTTTTAGTACCCACCCTGTGTACCTCATCAGGAAAGTATGTTCTATGTGTTCCTTAAATGTTCAATTGCGAAATTAGTCTTCTAAAAATCATTTCGTTCAAGAAGAACTCATGGGTTTTCTTCATCAAAAAGGGAGATAATGTTGTTCGGGATGTGAAAAAAGGTGCTTAAGAAGGAAGGTGCTTTAAATGGAGATATGGAAGACAACCTAAAAATGATAATGGAAGGTTATAAAGAGATTATTAACGGGATGTCAATTCCTACTAGTCAAAATTCTTCGGGTAAGAACAAAAACTATGCGTCATATTTAGATGATAGTAAGTTTTACGATAACTTTCACATCATAATGGTTTTCCTCCAAAGATCAGGAGAAAGAGGTTTAACCGAAAAAGACATTCATTTGATGAGCTCAAGGCTCATATTTGTGCTAATTAATCACAAGTTTGACATCTCACTCACAAAAAATACTAGTTGAGTGAGATGTGATCAGGTATACTTGATGGCAATTTTTTTTTTCTGATTCTCTGGCTAGTTTCTTATCGTTCTTAGCTGGATTATCATCCACAAACATTTCTGCATAAGTATTTGTGTTTTGACATTCTTTTTCTTGTAATTTTATTGTGTCAAAAATCAAGTACTCTTATGTCTAAATTTTTCTCTAATGAGAATGTAAAATTTATTGAGCTAAAATATGTGAAATTTTTCTTGTAGCATAAACATTGCTTTAGAAACAACTTTCTTTTTCATGTGTTTCACTATTTGGGTATCTTCCGTCTTTGGGTCAAGTTTGTGTTAAATGCGGGTACTCAAATTACTTGTAACGGACCAACATTGGAAACCCTAAACTCTGTTTCCTTGAGAAACCTTTTAAATACCTAAACTTCTTGTTTGAGTACGCCTACTCCTGGTTTTTTTTATTCTAAATGGATGCTCCTCCATGTTCTTGGGATTTGCCGGAAGACTTTATTGATAACTCTATTTACTTCGAGTTTAAAGTAAAGAAGAAAAGAATCATTGTTAAAGCTGACTATCTTTATCCTGATGCAGTCAATTCCATTTGTCACAAGCTTTAAGGTCTTGAAACCCGTGAAGCTTCCGTACATGAATGCTGATTTTTGCTTGTGATCGTTTTTGCTTTTAGAGTAGTTTTTTTTTTTTTTTTAAGATTCTTCTTATGAGAATTTATTCTTGTGTTTTAAGAAGGATATCTAGGGTTTGGAATAGTCATTATTGTGAGTACACATAGCTATTACCAACGTTTTCATCTTGCAATATTTTTAGATTTATTTATTTAAATTCTAAAGTTGATTTGGAAGATGATGTTTGCAGTATTAATCTTCATGGTTTTATATATTGCAAATTGTTATGGGATATGTTGTTTACGTCCGTGAACCTTGACTATACCATACTTGTTCAGAAGTTATCTCTATTATATGTCGGTATGAAAGTAGTGATAAAAGATATAATGAACTTTTGACTACAAAAGTTAAGCCTTTTATGTCATTATTTGATGGAAGAAAGGATGAACTTTTGTTTACAAAGATTAAGTCTATTATATGTCATTGTGCAAATAGTGATGAAAATATAATGAATCTTTGATTATTCCACAATATTGGTATTTCCCTGATCCACATCTTTGTGTATATACTGTGTTGCTCCATAAGTTCTCTTATGTTGAGCATGGCCAATTGAATTGATCATTTTCCTTGTTGTTAATTCAATTGAGATTTTTGGATACAAATTCGGGTTAATTGATGTTTGATACTTACATTTTGTCCAAAGTTAGTGTTTGGTCTAACTTTTGTCCAACTTAGGGTTTGGTACTTAGAACTGACGTTGACCGGCATTGACTGTTTAAGACCATATTTTAACAAATTTTATTAAATAAAAATATTATAAAATATTAAGTTTACATGTATACCCCTGAAGTGGGTTCAGGTCAGGATCCTACGATTACAATAAAAAGATTTTAGCCTACGGTCTTGATGTACACGATCATTAACCCTAATTCTTTCTTCCTCCGTTCTCAACTTTATCTATACATTTGGCGGTAGTAGTAATGAGAGCTTCTTCGATTCAACATCATTCAACCACCCAAACTTCTGTAACTCGAGCAACAAAACACAACAACATCAAACAATCATTAAATCCTAATTCATCTACTCTTCTTCTTCCCCCATGGACGTAATCATCCTTATCCATCTTTATTTTCTACTTTAACATGCCAAAATCAAACCCACTTATAATCCGTCCTCAATCCTTCAATCTTCTCAGCCATCTCCACCACGAGCTTCACTGCATACTTTTTCCTATCCTCAATGTAACCAGTTCTAATCCAATCAATATTTACTCAAATCATTCAATCTTCCCCAACGCCAGCCACCATAGACCCATCTTTATCAGGAAATCCATGACCTCAAAATCAACGTCAAAAATAAAATTGTTAAAATCAAATTTTGATGTCCACTGAAATTAGTAAAACAAATTTTTGGTCGCCTATTGTATAATGGAAACGATATTTATGATTTGTGATTCATTCTTGTTGCTCTTCTTTGATTTCATTTGAGAAGCAATCGATGAAATTAGGGCTTGATGGAATATTCTTTTGTCATTTTGTTCTTGATTTGATTATTGCATCTTTCAATTGGACCTAAAAGGGATAAATGATAAATAAACATAAATGGATTCTGTTGGGAAAGTGAAAAGGTGTTAGTGATGATAAAGAAGGTGAGAAGGGTTAGTAGTGACGATGGCAGTGGCAGTGGCTGTTATGAGTTTAGAGAAGGAGGAGAAGATGGGTCCGTGGAAAGAGGGTTAGCGTGGGATGATTATGTAAATGTTTCTAAAGTGAAGGTTATAGTTGTAAATTCGTTTCTTAATTTGATTTTATATAAAATTTTTAATAATTTACAAGCAAGTTAAATTTTGATTTTGAGTCAACGCCGGTCAACGTCATTTTCAAGTACCAACCACTAAATTGGACAAATGTAAGACCAAACACTAACTTTGGACAAAATATAAGTATCAAACACCAATTAACCCTACAAATTCATATTCTTATGTGATTTGTTAATGTCCAAAGAAATCCTTCTTTTATTGTAAAAGTAAGGTCGCTCATGTTGTTCTCTCGGGAATGACATTTTATGGGGGAGAGTTCTTAATTGAGCTTGTGCTTAATTGCCAAATCTTTGTGGGGAGTGCGGGTCGGAATATTTTAGGAGTTATCTTGTATCTTTATAAACTCCTCGATGAATGCATTTAGCTTCGGCTATTTGATGGCATATAAACAAGTTGATATGTTGTTCTCTTTTGGTCATGAAGTATCTCTATGAAAATTTCATGAGGATCCCACTAGTTTTCGTACCTTTGACAATTTTTATTGACAAAAAGGGGGAGAATTAATGTGTAGTTCACACTACAAATACATATGGTTTACAGATCATTATGTAAGGGGGAGTGGTTTTCATTGTGAGATGAAGTATTGACTAAGGGGGAGTGATACATATCACCATATTATTGTTGTCAAAGTTGTGATACAATTGGACTTTGATGCTGTATAATGATACTATGACACTGTATAACAATGATTGAGAGCAATTGTTTTCTCATTGTTATAGCTACGGATCTTCAACAACGATGATGCTGAGTTGAACACATTTGGAATCATTGGAGTACTTGGAAGTGGCGAAGATTTCGAGTAATGTTGAAGAATCAAGGAGATCAAGACATGATTCAGTTGGGTCACCATCACCTTTACCAGAGTCAAATTTTATCCAACAACCTGCAATGTGTGAAAGAACCCTCAGCCATGGTTATCTGTTTTGAAGTGAATTAAAAACCAGGTAGAAACGTTATACATTAAGCTTTACTACACGCTCTGTGTCCTGGATGAATCGTCATGTTCTTTGCTTTGTATTAAAAACCAAGTAAAAACATAAAAAATTTGGACATAGTACTGACACGCTGTGTCCTGGATAATTTGTCATGGTTTTTACTTCTTGTTTACTTTAATTACATGTAGGAATTTTAAAGGTGTTTTTATTTTGAGCAACTGCAATGACTACAAAAAATTGGATCTATGCCACTCAGCTTTATTTGCGGATGAGCGGAGATGTGCTGTACTGCAGCACTGTATGGGCAGCTCTACAACTGTGAAAGGATGGAGAATGCACTCAAAGCACACATTGGGTCTATGGTTATTGCATATTCTTCTTATTTGGGTCTGTACTTTATCTTTTGGACAGTTTATGTATTGAAAAAAGAAGTAAACTTCTGAAGTGTGATCTTGAGTAAGTTTGAACTTGTATCTACAATGGTATATGAAGGCGCAGAATATATATTCAAGTGCAGAATTCGGCCGGAATTATCGTCAGAATTTATTTATTTTTCACCTGTAAATAGTTTTGCAACGTATATAAATGTTGCACAAATTAGTGTAATACGTTGCCTAAATTAATGTAACCGTTGCACAAATTTAAGAATCTGTTGCTCAAATTGCAAATAAAACGTTGCTAAACCGGTTGAGCAACATTTATATGTGTTGCAAAAATTAATTTGCCCAACGTATTTGAGCGTTGCACACAAATTTGCTACGCCATATTACCAACGGATATAGGCGTTGGTTAAATTAATTGCAACGCGTATATCCGTCCCAAATCAGCTGTTTTGGTATAGTGATAGTGGGACCAAATTTCGTTTTAACTGTTCGTTTCACTTCTGTTATTTTTTCTCTCAAACGGGCATTTACTTGCCGTATATGCTATTAATACTCTATCGCACGGTAAGATTTGCGTTCCATCACCTTGACTCTCTTTCGTTTCGAAAGGGATAAACTCTAAAACAGTCTATCCCATATCCCTTGCTCTTAGAAATCTGTAAGAAAGAGTTAGGGTCCTTTCTAGAAATATGTCCCATAATCAATCCTTATCTTAAAACAGAGTATCATCGGCATCAGCAACATATACAAATTAAGCTTACCTCTTTTTTCCGAAAAAAACAACAACAACCAAACACGCGTATATCACTGTCACATACAAGTTGGGCCAATTAAGGTACAAAATTTACATGTCCTTCTCTATTTTTTCTTGTTGAATAATTTCATCTCTTGAATTTATCAAAGAATTAAAATATAACAATAAGTTTCCTCTCTTGTTGAGCATGCTACGTCAAAAATGAAAATAATTTCAAATTGAATAATCAAAGATCAAGATGTTGTCCTTATTGTCATATATACAAATTTATCCATGTTCAAATCAACACCCCCTCAGTCTCGTTTCTATTTATTTGTTTTTCACATTTACATCATTTCATTTTCAAGCATTTTTTATAGAGCTATAAACTTAGGGGCAGAATTTTTTTTGAATTTTACAGCTTCAAACACTGTTTGTTTCTTCCTTTATATATAGTAATAGATATATACAAATTTTATGAAATTTTGTTTTTTAAATTTCATCGATGGTATCTACATAATACTACTATTACTCATAAGAATACGACCATGATTACGATCTCCAACTCATCTAGAATTCAAAGTTAATATAAAGTATGTTCTTTAATATCTTCTTCATGCCATATGATTCTATATGAGTTTATTTCATCGGTAGTTTGTTTATCAGTAGCAAAAGCTCCCTACTACAAGCAGGTTAGAACTATATTACTATTTAATTTAGATTAGATATTTTGTTTGCATAATAATTCTATATAGTAAGATGATGAATTCTATAGTTATTTGTTTCCGGTATGCATGGGATATAACATCATCATTTTCATAAAATGAATGTTTACGATTCTTGATTAGCAAAGAAAGAAGTTTATTATCCAACCTCTTTCACGAGAGCAAAAAATGATCATTTTTAAATTCAACCGTTAAATGGTGTCTTAAAATTGATCCGCGCCCTTTGAATATTTCCCACTTGGGCCACCGTTTTATTGAGGTTATCCGGAGACTGACATGGGAAGGTTTCCGAACAGGCATATTTTGACTGGTCATGAGACTCATGTCTTCTGCGTTTAAAGAGTCTTCAATGGTAAATTTATTTATAGAAGAAGAGTACAGTAATAATCATGATTCATGGGTTGAATCTCAATGGACATGGGATAAATTCGGTAAAGAGGGCGGCCAATGAGAAATTTTTAGATTGGGGCAGATTTGGATGGGGCGTGGGGGACTAGTAAAAAATCGACACGTGTCAACACTATTTTGACTGTTTTCACGAATAAATATTCTAAAGCATCTCACCAGACATTGTAAATGTCCTAAACATAAGGCCACCTAGGATTTTTAATGCTTTAACTAAAAAATCTCTCCAGTAGAATGTGAAGGGAGAAAGTTAAGATGTATGCGGTAGTTATGTAGACATCCCTCAAAGCCATCCTCCTGTTTGGGGTTCTCTTAGAGGATGTGAACGTCCTACTCATCATTATCTATAAAATGATTAAATAATACATAATTTAGATCAATGGTGGAAAAAGTTAGGAATTAAAGCTTATCAATTATGGTTGGAGATGTTTTCTTATCTCCTCCAATTAAGGAAATTTGGTCTTAAATCAGGAAAAAGACAACTTCATGAAAAGATGCGGCCTTGAAGTTACCATTGGAGATGCTCTAATCTTGTACTACCAAATTTGCCCTTCCCTAAATTGACACAAAATAACATGTTTAACCAGTATTGTCGTTGTTACGAAAGCATGACATAAGGTGGCCCACCATTATATACCTTTCTCAATTGCTCGAAGTTTATCGCCGTCAAAGGATCATCAACAGGTTTATCTCAGAAAGAAATGAGATACGAATTAGTTTGGCTATCCTAACCCTTAAGGATTAGGGTTAATCCTAAGATGACATTTTAGTGTTCTTCTTAAACATATAAATAATTCTAGTATATAGATACCTGTTTGCATTGTAATTAAATGTAACGAGAAACAGAAAGAAAAGAAATCCATTTTCTTCATCTCTTCCACACGAATACTTACCCTGTACCTTTAAGACCACTACATTAATTACTAATTAGTAATAGAAAACCCTTAATTACTAATTAGTAATAGAAAACCGCAGAACTGTTTCCTCTTGGAGCCCCTTTTCCCTTCAAAAAAAAAAAAAAAAAAAAAAAAAGTAGTAGTAGAAAACCTTTTTACTTTTCCCTAAATAGTGTTGTCCTGGTATTTGATTAGTAGGTTGAGTTTAATAACATTACATAGAAGAAATTCCTCTTATTCATTTTAGAACATGAATTCTTCTTCTCCATTGTTTACTGTTCTTCATATGCTACAAATATGAAATTTAAGATTGATATCATTTCACTTTTGAACTGTTCAGGCTTTCATCTTTGCTATCTGTTGGTGCAAAAATTAATCACCCCAACATTCTTCAAGATGTGTGTATGATGATCGAATCGCCGCCGTTGATGAAGAATCTCCAAACAATTGATCAAAAAGGTGGGGTTCACCTGAAAACACTCCAAATCTTCAAAATCGGCGGATGTTCTATGCAAGTAGGTTGTTAGGAAAAGGAGAGAAGCTGTGTCCCTTTTGTGTTGAGATTTAGCCTCTATATATAGGCAAAAATAGATGTAGCTTTAGGGTTTTGATAGTTATCCTAATAACTTCCCTCATCTCGTATAAACCTCAAATAACATCGGATTCATGATAAACCCTAATATTTACCATAATCCTTATTTATCTTAAATAATATTTATAAGTATGTAAGATAATTATCCTCTTTATTTAGGATCTGCATTATCTCAAATATCATTAATAATTATAAATAATTATTCAAGACTCACAGGCTTCAATAATAAGCCTATTGGGTTTCCATAATAAACTCATGGTTTCCCCAACAAATCAACCAAATCCGAGGCTTCCATAGCGCGGAAATCGGTTCCCAAATAAACCGGGTTAGGCTTCCATAATAAGCCATGCGGGTTTCCACACCAAAAACCCACTTAGGTTTCTACAATAAACCGGGTTGAGGCTTCCATAATAAGCCGTGCGGGTTCCCACAATAAACCTCCCAGGTTTCCTGATAAGCAGGGCTGGGCTTCCATAATAAGCCATATGGGTTTCCCAATAAAACCCGCCTAAGTTTCCTGAATAAACCGGTCTAGGCTTCCATAATAAGCCATACAGGTTTCCACAATAAACCCGCTGGTTTCCTGAATAAACTGGCTTGGCTCCATAATAAGCCATGCGGGTTTCTCTGAATAAACCCGCCTAAGTTTCCTCGATAAACCTGATTGTCTGGGCATGTCAAATAGCTCGTGCGGTACGCACACACACTATTTTAATAGGGTACAAACATCGCCCCCTCTTAATTCTCAATTTGTTGATGGATTAAGAAAATCAATAGAACTAACCTTCTCGGGTCGTTCAAATTAGCCATATCTTCCTTATCCGATAACCTTATGTGGCCTTGGCCAGCATGTTTTAATGGCCTGCCCGAGCCTCGCTTGATAATTCAAAGTACCAAATGTACTTAACCATCTCAAATCACCAAACATGTTCAAAGTACCAATAATGTACTTAAACTCCATATAGTAATTACCCAAATGTGACAGATCGGCATGTTATGTTCTCTTGCTCTTCCGTTGCTTCAACATATGACATAAGTGTTGGTCTTGTAAATCTTCTTTAATTTCATCTCCCACCCTTATGGTGAATGAAGCGTTTCCTTGGTTTTCTCTTTGATGAAAAATGGTTCCAATTTATCTCTTTAATAGAAAAAATTATACGGATTAAATTAATAAATCACCTTCAACTTTGAGAACATACCTCACTTCGAATGCAAAGAGTTTGCTCCGTAAGTTTCTAGGCACATTGGTTGCCCGTTTGCTCCAGACTTTTGGCCTATAATTTGACTCGGTGCTTGTGTATCTGCGAATAATGAATGTACGACAATCTCTCAATGACAAGTTGATCATCTCTAGCTTTTCGTCATACATTTCCTTCATAATAAGCGGCGGTTTTCTCTGATAAACTTAACTAGGGCTTCTATAATCAGCCATGTGGGTTTCCTCAATAAACCCACTGGTTTCTACAATAAACCAAATTGGGCTTCCTCAATAAGCCATGTGTTGATTTCTTTAATAAGCCACCGGGCTTCCTTAATAAATCCTGTTGGGCTTTCTCAATAAGCTAGACTTGGTTTCTTTGATAAACCACCGGGCTTCCTCAATAAGCCAGACTTGGTTTCTTTAATAAACCACCGGGCTTCCTTAATAAGCCAGAGTTGGTTTCTTTAATAAACCACCGGGCTTCCTTAATAAGCCGAGTTGGTTTCTTTAATAAACACGAGCTTCCTTAATAAGTCCAGTTAGGCTTCCTCGATAAGCCATATGAGTTTTTTAATACCTTTTCTTTGCTCCTTTCGCTCCATTTTAGCTTGACTAATTATGTTGAAACATCTTGTTTTTGCCTTTCTCTTTATTAGAAAGACATCGCAACTACAAATACTTCTCCTTTGTTTTTCTCTTTTATAGAAAAACATTGCACGTATTTCTTTAATAAATACATGCAAAAAATGTTCTCATCTGTGATTATAAATTCGATTTATAATGTAACAAACTAGTGAGAATTTACCTCCCAAGGCGTTCGTTCCTTCCACCTTAGTCGCCCCCATTATTCCAATGATAATGAAAAGGATGCGTCCTATTGTTTGACTTCCTTAACCATGTTGGTTTTGATTGAATGCTAGGCGTCACTTTAGCCGCCAGATATTTAATAACAAAGACGCCCCCAGATGAAGCAGGAAATAGATCTATTATATCCTTTCCTCACTTGCTAGATGACTCTGGGCTTATAATCATGTATCTTTTTCGTTTTTCTTTTTGGAGTTGCCCTCAAAATGTTGTCTTGGTGTGCGTATCTCCCGATTCCTAATCATGTGGATTCCTCCAAGCTTAGCTTGATGATTCAAGTACCTAAAATGTACTTAAAAACTTTCTCAAGCACCAAACACGTGGGGCTAAGCATGACCTCACCTACATTTAGTTGAGGACCCACGTGTTAGTTTTTTAACTCTTCAAAAATTGCTCTGGTGAGGTCACGTTGCTTCAATCCGGTACAATTGTTAAGATTTGTATGACCAACTATGCATCTTCTCTTATAAACTGCTTGGTTTGATATATAACATTTTGATTTCCTCGGACTGTTTGCTACCTGTTTTGGAGCACGAAAGACGCCTGTAAGTCTGTATAGTTCGCAAACCTATCTGATTAGTTATTGGTGAAGTAGCACTCCCCTATCTTGGCGTTGACATGTGCTTGGGACTGTTAGTAGCCATTACCACACGTCTTTACTTTGGCCCTTGCTGTGGTGAATCCTTGGACCGTTCCATTTCCTAACATGTCATAGGAATAAAATATCTATCTCAATTTGGAGTCGTAGTCTGGATAATAACTTGCTGTTAGAGAAAATATCTCCATTTGGTGCGAGCCAGCCTTATCATGCATCCGATAAACTTTGAGCTTGATAAACTCAAATCATCATGGGATCTTTCGGCTGCAATTTACTTTCGATGACGCCACTTGTCTCCCGCTCCATATAGGCATACGGTCGTAGTAGCCTCGTCTCTAATTGCGACTACTACAACTTTTGGTCTCGGCTTTCTTTCCGGATTGTGCCCATTGCATTCGCATGAATCCGGTGATTCCAAGGAAGCTCCTATCCTCGTCGGTGATGGCGATATGGATTGTAATTCCGGGATTATAATCCGTTAGCGGGGATGGTGGCTCCATAACGAATGATGATTACTGTATACTTCGACTTTTGTAGCTGTGACCGATCAATATTCCCATACCGACAATCGACGCATGCTTATATGACCGGGATTGGAAAACCTGCAGAGTGATTGATAAAGCTAAGCAACTTAGTTACGAGGTAGGCATTTATTTACTATTATTAAATAAATGTACCCAACTAAGTACTTGTTTTCTCTGATGAATTTGTGGACATGTGTATCACTCCATTCTCACCAAAGCTCTTTGCCTCAAGCCATTTGGTGATGTTAGTCAATTACATCTTGCAGGTAGTACACGCCCCGGGTGCAAAGTGTGTCTTTATCCCGAGAGGTTCTTGCTTCGTACTCCGATTGATTGTTTGAAGGCAGTAAATCTTAGTACCCAACCACCCCCGTACTATCCGTGTTGGCGATCCGTAAGTGTAATTTTTCCATTTTGCACTATCTCCTTTAGGGTATTTCTCTAGTCCGAACTGCAGTGGAACGCCGGATTGTGCAGTGTTGCGCCGGTCCCATCGGCCAGTACGACACGTTACTCCGACCGGCAAGTGGGGCCACGGCTCGAGCCCTTACTCCTCCACACCTTACTGTCCATCTCACGCTGGATCTGATTGCTTGGGAGCAAGCTTGAAGACCCCCCTTGTTCACGTACTCTCCTGCTGGTCATTGGTGGTGAGGATCTGTTAATTAATAAATAATTTACCCTTGGAACCGCACCTTCAGAACGCGATCGGGAAGCTGATCCGTAGATGACACGCCGATGTCCGTCTCTCTCACCGATGCCCCCGCATAACATGACACTCCCAATAACCCGTGTATCGCCGGTCGGTTTAGTTGAGCCGATCGATGCGTTTTTCGTCCATCGGATGATTCAAAACCGTATTCTCCATTAGTTTTCTTTTCCTTTGAAAACTTCCTTCCAATGCAGGGTACGGATGATGTGCTTTTGGACTTACGTTACTTCCAAAACAAAGAAAATCGTTTGTTTATGAAAAGCTTTTCCACGAAACGCGAAGCCTTGATAACCTCCCGATTGTTGTCGTACGTGACTATGCAACAATATATCCTCCGTAAGCCGCTAAACTTGAAACACTTTTAGAAAAGTTTTCCAAACTTTTTTGGAGCACGAACTTCTTTCGTCCCCTTAGTCGGCGCCAAAAGATGTTGGTGCAAAATTAATCACCCCAACATTCTTGAAGATGTGTGTATGATGATCGAATCGCCGCCATTGATGAAGAATCTCCAAACAATTGATCAAAAAGGTGGGGGTACCTGCAAAAACACTCCGATGCTAAAATCAAATGGATGTTACTATGCAAATAGGTTGTTAGGAAAAGGAGAGAAGCTGTGTCCCTTTTGTGTTGAGATTTAGCCTCTATGTAGGCAAAAATAGATGTAGCCTTTAGGGTTTTGATAGTTATCCTAATAACTTCCTCATCCGTATAAACCTCAAATAACATCCAGATTCATGATAAACCCTAATATTTACCATAATCCTATTTATCTTTAAATAATATTTATAAGTATGTAAGATAATTATCCCTCTTTATTTAGGATCTGCATTATCTCAAATATCATTAATAATTATAAATAATTATTCAAGACTCACGGCTTCAATAATAAGCCTATTGGGTTTCCATAATAAACTCACTTTGGTTTCCCAGCAACCCAAATCCAGGCTTCCATAATTAGTCATGTTCCCACAATAAACCGGGTTAGGCTTCCATAATAAACCATGCGGGTTTCCTGAATAAACCCAGGTTTCCTGAATAAACCGGGTTAGGCTTCCCATAATAAGCCCGTGCGGTTCCCACAATAAACCTCTTAGGTTTCACAATAAACCGGGCTAGGCTTCCATAATAAGCCATATGGGTTTCCACACAAACCCCCAGGTTTCCCCCAATAAACCGGTCTAGGCTTCCATAATAAGCCATACGAGTTCCACAATAAACCCGCTGGTTTCCACAATAAACCGGGCTTGGCTTCCATAATAAGCCATGCCGGTTTCTCTGATAAACCCGCCTTTCTCGATAAACCGGATTGTACCGACATCAAATAGCTCGTGCGAACGCACACACACTATTTTAAATAGGGTACAAACACTATCTTTAACTTTTGAACTGTGCAGGCTTTCATTTTCGTTCTCAGAGTATTATTTATGAGGATAATTATGTAATAGATTTTTTCCTTTTTAAACGGTATTCTGTGTTGATAAATTACCATTAATTTAGGAAATAATTTATACTATGCAGTTACTAAAAATTACGAGAATTTAAGAAGGGTAAATCGGGTAGTATAAGATCAAAGTATTTATTCATTAAAAACAACCAAAATATTGATGACACATGTCGATTTCCTACCCCACGCACTCGTCCAAATTTGCCCCCATCAAAAATTTTCTCGCACCGAATAAGCGAATGAGCAGTACAAATCATGGAAAAAAGATCCTCCAAAACCGTTCAGACCTACAGTTTTTTTTTTGGACGACATTTAGACCCAAAACTGGAAGTGGTGAATTTCATTATGCTTTTTACAACAGGAAAATGGACATATCGGGTAGTGCTAGTGCCAGTAATACCAATGGGGGAGACAATGATGCAGAAATGTCCTTGGTAAATTATAAACTTGGGAAAACTCTTGGCATTGGAGCATTCTCTAAAGTGAAACTTGCAGACCATATACCAACTGGAATCAAAGTTGCTATCAAAATTTATAATCGCCGCAAGCTCAAGAAAATGAAAATGAACGAAGACAAAGGTAAGTAAAGATTCACAGGATATGTAAAACATGATTAGTTTTTCCTTTTTGTCACAAATCAAAATGATCATTTCGCGTCCCTGCATGCAGTTATGAGAGAAATAAAAGCAATGAGGTTGTTATTCATGCATCCTCATGTTATACGACTTTACGAGGTTATAGTAACTCCCTGTTACATATACCTTGTAACAGAGTGGGCGAAAAACGGAGAGCTATTTGATTACCTTGTGGAGAAGGGTCGATTACAGGATTATGAAGCTCGGTACCTTTTTCAGCAGGTGATATTTCCACTTAATGGGTTCATTAAGCAAAATTCATGAATAAACTTATGGTTACACATAAATTATTTGTGCTGAAAAAAGATTATCTCTGGCGTGGAATACTGTCATACAAACATGGTGGCTCATCGAGACCTGAAGCCTGAGAATTTACTTTTGGACTCGAATGACAACGTGAAAATCGCCGATTTTGGATTGAGTAATTTCATGCGCGATGGTCATTTTCTGGAGACAAATTGCGGAAGTTGGAACTACGCTGCCCCTGAGGTAACAATTATAAGTTCACCAATATCATCTATATATCTTGAATGTGGAGTTAATGTGTACGGCCGCATTTTAGGTATTGTCCGGAGAACCATATGCTGGCCCAGAGGTAGATGTCTGGAGCTGTGGTGTTATCTTATATGCTCTTCTGTGTGGTGCTCTTCCTTTTGATGAAGAAAACATTTCTAACTTACTCAGAAAAATTAAGGTACGTACCCCAACTCACTTATCTCAATATGTCAGAAACGCCCTTTCAGTCGCATTTCTAAGTATCACGGCGCATTAATCCTCATCAGGGTGGAAGTTATTATTTACCAACTCACTTATCAACTGGTGCGAGCGATTTGATCCCAAGGATGCTTCTGGTTGACCCTATTAAGCGGATTACAATTCCTGAAATTCGTCAGCATCCGTGGTTCCAAGTTTATCTTCCACGTAATTTAGTCGTTCCTCCACCAAACACAAAGCAGCAAACAAACAAGGTAAGTAGACCTCTCCGTTAGCATTCTTATTCTGTTACTGCTGTTTAATTATATTTCTGAGTCGTGCTACAACCATTTACATGTTTGTTGTTCCTCGTAGATTGACGATCGCATTGTCCAGAAAGTGGTTCTTATGGGATTTAACAGAGATTTGGTGATTAAATCTCTCTGCAGCAGAACACAAAATCAGGTGACTTGCAGTCATTTTGATTTAAATTTCTTTTATTGGTTGGTAATATCCAATATACCTTTGCAGGCAACTGTTGCATATCATTTGTTAATGGACAACAATTTTAATAGAACGACCAGTTATCCTGCAAATGATAAGAGTACCCATCTACAACAAGTCGAAGCAGGAACATCAAACATAACCCACAACATATCAGTTGGATATATGAACCATAACCAGCAAACCCCTCCAGCATCTCAATATCATGTTCATAAAAAATGGGCTCTTGGAATTCAGGTATAGCCTTTCATTTGTTTATGTAACTAAGAATTTAAAATTTTATGCACTTTGTTTCTAATCCGCATTTTCGGATTTTATAGTCTAAAGCAAATCCTCAAGTTTTAATGACTGAAGTTTTAAAAGCTTTAAAAGAAATGAAAGTGTGTTGGAAAAAAGTCGGATCCTACAACATGAAATGCAGTAGTAAGTGGTTTCCTCCTCTCGGCCCTACCGGGAAAAATGATGGATGCACTGTTAGCCGTAACAACGTAGTACATGATATTCTGGCTGAAAATGGTGATAGAATCGGTAGTATCAAGTCGTTACGCATTGTCAAGTTTGAAATTCAGGTACTAAATTTCTTCGGTGACATTGATTTTTTTTACGGAATCATCTTGTTTTTTGGGAGGTAACGCAATTCCTTTTTGGTGATGGCAGCTATACAAGGGTCGTGAGGAAAAGAACTATGTGCTTGATTTCCAAAGAGTTAATGGATCACAGGTTTTATTTTTAGACATTTGTGCAGCTATTTTTACTCAGGTTGCTGTAATCTAAATTAACCGCGAGTCGACCGGGCCTCTTTGACAGCAGGCTCATGTCGGCAGACGAAATGGAGAAGATACAATAACATCGCACAGCAAACAACTCCAAAGAAACATTTTATTCAAAATATATAATTTTATTCCTTCTTAGAGAGAAGAGCAGACGTACATTTGTAATAATTAAGTAAAATTCTTAACTAGATTAACTTGATCATGAACCCATTTGGCAATTCTCTTTAGTAAATGAGAGAGACTCACCATTAACATCGTACAAAATCCTTTTATGGGCTTGCTGCATAGCTCCTAAAGTAAAGTCATACGGCTCACCTTCCACGCCAAGAATAGTAAAACAAAGAAGGCTGCCGTCGTCGTTAGAGAAGAAAATATCAGAAACTTGATCAAGAACATAATCTGCCTGCTGAAAATGAAATGTCATCGTCGGAAACTTATTCGGGTCGAAAGTGGGTGGTATACTAAAACAAGGATCCAAATGAGTGTCAGTAGCAGCATCAAGACGAGCACCTTGTGCTTCCATATAGTCCACCAACACCTGTTTAACTCTTTCGAAATGAGGCCTTAACAAAGTGCTAAGTGGCGCCCCAGAATCTATGATAGTGCCTCCTTTTCCGTCCAGCTTAATCTTGAAATCTTGACTTGCAAACTTTAATTTTCGGTCGCCTATGCTAATATCCTCTAGATGCAAGTAGTATGGCGTCCCAAAGTTTGGGTTTCGAAATATTGGAGTTTGACTTACGGCTTCAGTACCCCCTCCAATTGTTGCGTCTGAACCAAACCTTAAATACGTGTGTGAACCCGCAACGGGAGGACTAGCATGCGACTCCAAGCAGTATGCGAATTTACCTTCAATATAATCACCTAATTGATGTACCAAAGAGCTGAAATCTCCTTGTCCTAAAACCGAGCACTCCTGCTACAAGAGCACTCCACGTTGAGGCAGCGGTTGAGGTAGTTGATGACCATCACCAATATCAGGAACACCAAGAATTTGTCCCCACTTCTTTTGTTCAAAACCACAACCCATGACAAGCTCAACTGTTTCAAGGGCATCCTCACCGGTATTTGAGTTTGTAGTAAATGTTTCAAAAGCAAGATCACCAGATGTAGTTGAACCGCTCACATATGCCTCTTCATACATACAATACCCTTCGTCATTGCAATGTTCTTCGTCACACACACCCGGATTACCATTACAAGGAATAGGTTCATATGTACTCGAATCCTGGTGAGGGAAAAATGGCTCATCTTGATAGAAATAAGACGTGCCGCCTTGACATTGAATCCATGTAAGATCACTAGCGGTATCCATAATTAAATAGTAATCGTTATAATAAGGTTGTGGTTGATTGCTCAAAGTACCTATACCTACCTGAACAAGGTAGAAGTACTGTTGGTCGTGAGCCAATGCTACAGGTAGACGTACAATATCGGGATTCATCGAGCTTTTATTCTGAGAAGAAGCTTTTGATCCATAGTAGTGTGCTCGAGCTTTGGATTGCCGGACGAGTCTTTCAAGTCTTTCTGCTTCTGTTAAATGATCCCCTCGATATAGAGGTGATTCTTTAGAGTCGCTACGAATCATCTTCAAACTAAAACCTCTGGGTTTAACTGCAATGGTCGAGTTTAGTAGAAATGAAAGATAAACAACTGTTGTTACAAAATTGATGTAAAAAAGCGTGGCTGCATCTTTTCTACTCATCTTTGACTGAACACAACTATACGAAACTCTGATCAGTTTTGAGCTGGGAAAATGATTTCTTAAAGGTTATACAAAATAATATTTAAGTTTGTCATAAACTTAAATGTGAATTTTGTTCTGTATATCCTGAATACAACACACGCAGATTTGAATATAAGTGAATTTAAGAAACAAAATTATTGCATATCAACGAAATCTTTTTATTTATGTTAACTAGTTTATGATTCTGATTTTGAAGTATAAATTCTTTTCCCATTGTAGGTGTAAATAATCCATTGGACATGGTGGAATAATCCTAAGCCATGGCGTACCGGAGAAAATATGCATTTAGAGTCTTTGATCACTTCTCGAATCGGGCGCGAAAAGAGAGGAGCGAGACAGCTCGAAGAAGTCGCGGCAGAAAAAGGGGAAAAAGTTATGATGCGATGGTCATCGGGTCTTGGAGCAATAAATGCGGCGCGAGTTGGTAAAGAGATAAGAAGAGCTCGGTCAAGGAAGACTCTAGCCAAGGATCCAAAGGCGACATCGATCATCCCCACCAAGTGAGCGACATCGAGTGACGAGATAGCGAAGAAGACATCACTCGGCTTGACATCCCGCCCGAACAAATAAGAACATCGGGTGAGTGTATCGACTCGATCACCCCGAGAGGAACATCGAGGAAGCTACGCCAGGCCTAACACCGTAGTCTTGGATGTCTGCATCACTTGTAACTATAAATAGAGACCATGTAGAGAGTAGAACTCAAGTGAGAAGTGAGGAAAGAGAGCACACTTAAAGCATTGAGAGAGAAACACTGCGTCTTGTAACCTTGAATTAAGCAATAAGATCATCCTTTAACCCCGTGGACGTAGGTAATCATACTAGAACCACGTATATCTCGTGTTCTTCTACTTTCCTTGTTTGTTTTGCTTCTTTGCGTGCATGTTTAATTACCTTCGGATGTAGAAGTAGGATTTTCCACATCTACATTCCTCGGGCGCCGACTAAGGGGACCGTATAACATCTCCTGATACCTTGAAATCGGACACCAAAGAGGAAAATCCGAGCTCCTAAGCCACCTTGTGTGTCTGGTTGATGCTAAGAGAGAAACTCTTTTGAGTACATATCTTCGTTTTTTAGCAAATGTGCTTTTGTCGAATTGACACAAGTTAGCTTTGTGTTCTTGCTTGTTATCTTCGTTTTCTTAGCAAAATCTTGCCTGAGTTGATAAAAAGTTAGCTTTGTGTTCCTACTTGTTATCTTCGTTTTCTTAGCGACATTTCGTCGAGTTGATATAAGTTCGTTTTGTGTTCTAACTAATAGTCTCCATTTTCCAAGCAAAACATGTTTTCCGCTTAAGCAAAGTCGTCGAGACCGCTCGTCAAGATAGGGTTTGCTTAAGACGCCTCGGCGAGTTAACGGATGATCCATGAGCTCCTAAATAGCATATTTCGATGTTGGTAGAAGCTAGAAGGGGATCCCATCTCGCGCCGTGATCTGTGGCTTCAAACCGTTAAAGAGAGATTCAACACTCTCGACATCTAGTGAGGATAGTTGATGCTAAACGAAAGACTCTAACAAGCGCAACGCGTAGGTTGCTGTGTCCTCTTCTAGGGAGAGATATTGTCACATCTATCTCCATTTCACACCTGTCTTCATTTTAGCAAGATAAGTCGAAGCACGATAATGGCGGAAAGCAGGCGTAGCTCGAGAATCATTGAGTCTAGTTCTTGGAAACCATGGCCTACGAGTGGAATTATAGTGAGCAGTCCGAGTCTCACCATAATCTACGCTAAGAGCCTCGGCATCGATGAAAACCGTGTAGAATCTTGCGGCCATCGGCACGACGGTTGTTAAGGGTCGTCGTTACCACCTATCACCGCCACGAAAGAAATCTTCCGATTTAACGCATACGAATGATTAATGACTTAAGCTAGGAATGTTAAGGACAAATAATGATTAATGCATAGGGAAAGTAATTTGAAAAGCGATGTGTCAAAACTGACTTTTCAAAATTATCCTTTGGCGGCAAAACAACTTGCTGCTGGAGACAAACCACGCTAGCGTAAATGGAAGCGTACTATAAAAAACCTTTTCACTCTGACCTTTGGCTTCTGTACTTCATCCTTAACCTTTTCGGCGATTCGCGAAGTAAGTGCTGTCTACTTTCGCGACGTAGGTACGAATTGAGAAAGGCGAGCCGAGGAACGAAGACGATAGCAAAAATGGCAAGTACCTCCGGGGACGAGCGGGATCTGAGGAACCGGTCACGGCGGGATCTAGCGGGCAAGAGGGACTCACCCAGTTCCGGCACGGAGATCGTCGACCTAACAAGCTGGGCGAGACTCGGGCGTTGATCAAAGGCATGACTACGGTCGACGGAGGTCGATACGGGAGAGATACATTTCCCACCCGGGATGTTGAGGATCAACCCAGCCGGATGGGGCCGAGGAATGAGGGCGGCATGGAAGACGGGAGAACCTGCCGGATACGAGGAGGAGGAGGAAGTTCAAACGATACGCGAGGAACGAAGGAGAGAAAGACAGCCGACGAGCACCAGGAGATTTAGAGCGAGAAGCGGAGAGGCTTTAGGAAAGTACACTTGGCAAGGGGGACCTAATCGGGACATCCCCGTAACAGTCAACCGCCCCACAGCTCCGATTGTTCCCCGCACGGGTAGCCACCCGCGGCTTCGGTTGTTCCCCGGTGCGATCGATCACCAAACGGCTCACGACACGTCTCCCCTGTCGCTCTCACTCGTTCAGATCCCCAACCGCACCACAACGGGACACCAAGTGAATGGTCACTCTAGTCACGAGAGCACCGACCCGATGTTACAGCTATAGTGGCAAGCCAAAGAAGACGGGAGGACCTAATGAGAGAAGCTGCCGGAGGAGAAACACAGCGCTAGAATACGAAAATTACCGACTCGCGACGGAGGCGGGGTGAGAGGATCATCAAGTCGAGCGCCTCTATGACCACACTCCACCAAGGGGCCCCACCCCCTCACCAATGAGGGACGAATACCCGGCCCTAATCGGCCAAGAGAGGGTATGGGCCATCCGGGAGACTTCGGCCCAGATGAGAAGCAACCAACGAGAGTACGGACGCGTCCACCAAACAAAAGATCGAGCGGCTCGATGATAGGTGTAGAATACACCGTATTTAATATCTAGTATTTATACTTTCTTTGCTATTTTTCATGTGAATTATGTATCTTATGTGTGAATTTGAGTTTTATAGGTGTTTTGGAGTCATTGGGGCAAAGGAAGTGGAGACTCGCTCAAATCCAAGATTTCTACTTTTCATTGTGTAGAGGACGAGAATATGAAGACAATGGCGAAAGAACGGAGTCATTCGGAGTTCGTATGAAGAAGTTATGAGCAAAATGAGAATCGGAAAGAAAAGGGCAAGATGGTCATTTTAGTGGTGAATGCTAGTGGCACCCCAATACACGTTAAGGGGCAGTTAATGCATTAAGGGGTGACTGTTTTAATGGAAGTGCTAAAGGAGTCTAGCCAAGATTAAGGGTTGTCTCTTTTGGTAGCCCTTATCCCAGTCAGTAGGTGCCAATATCCATTCTAGTGTATTAGATCCCATCCGGGATAAGTTCACTTTAGAACACATAAGTGGTTCTCTCCATCGAACCCGGAGTCGCAAGCTCCTTTAAATGTGCAAACAAAAAAAAAGCTAAGTCATCACCCGAGAGAAGGAAGGGATTAATGGATTTCACGGTGGAGGTTTAAGTAGAGGTAGAACAATGGTGAAGATGATTGGGTTCATATTTTTAGACTACTTGTTCTCTTACGGGAAATCGAGAAAGAAACAAGTTTGCATTCGATTGATTGAAGTATCAATGGAGGAGATTCAAGCCTATTTGAGTGTTTCGGACGTGAGAACATGGGTTTGTGTGTGTGATTACGGGGAAGAAGATAGAGTGATTTGAAATCAAAAACAAGTTCCATATTCGGATTACCGAGAAATCTGCACAAGAAGTATTTGTAAAAAGGCCTGAAAAGGGATCAAGGCAACAATGATGCTGGTGGTGCTAGGCCTGGTTGTTGGCAATGGAGCTGCTGCTGTGATGGGTTCGAATGAGAGGGAACTCGAGACGGGTTATGGTTACGCGGTAGAAAGCGGGGAGGCTTTGAAGGCTACGTTGGTGATTTGAGACAAGTGGACTGGTGGAAGCTGTGAGATGGTGGCTGACCTGGGAGGAACTGGTATTGGCAGTGTTGATGATGCAGGTTGTTGTAGCTGGTAATGGTGCAGGAATGCAGTTGCAATGAGAAGGATCCTCGGGTGAACCTTGTTTGGGATGTATAGGTTTACAAGGTCTTGATGGGATGGTGGCTGCTTGAGATGGTTGTTAGCTGTTGAGCTGAATTGCCAGTGATGGCCAGTGATAGCTACAGCTGATACAGGTGGTAATGGTCACAGATTGGAGTTACAGGCCTGGTGGAGCTGCTATTGGAAGCTCCCTGAGAATGGACTGAAGCTGGCTGTGTCGCAGCTGTGATGCAAAAGGCTGAAAATCTGGATGTTTATGTAGTCGAAGTTACAGGCAAGTATGAGACAGTCTAGTTCAAAGTCGCAGGTGCAGAGCAGGTCTGAGATGCATTGGTGTTAGCCTGTATTAGAGAAGATGATGCTGGAACTTTTGGAAAGTGCTATTACTGTGACAGTGGGAGCTAAGGATGGAGCTGGTGCCATTAGGTGAACTGGAATGAGTTAGGCTCGAGTGGTGACGCCAAGGCCGAAATGAATGGCGATTCGTGGCATTCTGCGGTGTCTTTGTGAAGTTGGAAGAAGTGGCCTCGAGACATTCGAGTCCGAGGTACGGCGGCTACGCATGCATGTGACGACGGCCCAGGAGAGCAACAAAGTGCAAGCGGTGAGAAGAAGGTTGGATTAGTGTTGGTAGGAATGATGGCGGTGGAGAAGAATGGCTGGTGTTTGAGACAGAGTCGATAAGGAAGAGATGGTGGTGATGTTTGGGTTATGGCGGGGTGAGTCAGCAAATTGTTTGAAGGTCAGTGAAGTGTCTTGCACCGCTGTGATTAAGTGGAGTTGCGGCTTCGTGATGCTTTGTTTGTGGTGGAACTAATGGTCATGGCAATGGAGCCAGGTAGTCGTAAGGAACGCGAACTAACCAATGGGCTGTACACAGACTAAGCTACGAACGGCACGGTGAGCCGGATACGATTTGTGCTTGTGATTCGTAATGTTGTCGAGCTGTTGCGAGAATAAGGAGTGGGTGTAATGACTGCAAGGATTGGAGGATTGGCTCAAGTGTGTTGCCTGAGCTAAATTGCAGGTGAATCAGAGGAATTGCTGCCACTGAAACAAGCCAATGGGAATCACAGGGGAAAGTTAATGAAAGTTCAGTTGAAAATGGATTTTGAAGCCGCAGTGCGAAATCGGAGCGAACTTGGTAAACCGGTGAGCATAGTTCCGGTTAACGGATTTTGGAACCGTAAGTGGGAATCACAATGATTCAAGTGAATCACGAAGGGGTATGAGTCGGATGCAGAATCGCGGCGGGACATATGAGCTACGCATCACGCTTTGGGCGCGTTTTCGCAAGAAATGAGGAATTGGTTTAGATGGTATTTTGTGATTGTTCGAATTGCAGAGATATGGAGATGAGTTCTGGGAGCGTGCACTCGCTAGTGACAGTTTCCGATGACAAAAGGTGGCTCGAGATATTTTACCGTCGATCGGATTTATTCCGCCGTGGCGGATCCGGCGATGACGTCGAATTAATTCCGCGGCGCTTTTGGACCCAAAATTCCGTAGACATATTTTTCACTCCACAGGCTTGGTGGACCAACTTGGAGACGGGTTTTGAGAAGAATTAACCTAATTTTGGGAAAGTATCCTTATGGGGAGAAAAACATATATATAGAGAACTCTTTCTAAACCTAGATATATCTCCATTAGGGAGACTTCTACTTGTTGTCTAGGGTTTCACATGATAGGTTCTTCTAAACTCTTTATGATGATTTCCAAAAACACAAGTAACTAAGTTTTATTATTGGTTGAAGATGTAGTTGGATTTTGCAACCAAGTTATGATTTTTATGAATTAGTTTTCTCTCAATATTATCGTTCACTTTCTACGGGTTATAATAATTGCATGATTGATGGATTGCAATATGATTGAATGTTTGTTTAGCAGTCGAGTCTAGAATTGATTGAACTCACATCCATATCTATAGCTATTTTAGGTTTTCATGAGCGATAACCTTGAATACGAGTAGCATGATATGATTCTAGGTTGTAGTGATACATCCTCGTAGTCATATGTAGAAATTGACCTTTGTCCAAATTGTTTTGCGCAATGTATTTCAATTGCATTGATTAGCCTATTTCTGAAACTTAATGCTCCTAGAATTGAACTTGATTAGCGCAAGGCGTTAGGTTATTCTTTAGGTAGATTTCACATATGCGGCCTAATAATGTGTGTGTTGATAACTTTGGAAATTTACGGAGTATTCTTACGATAAGGTATTCCATGGCTTTTGATGATAGCGAGATTAAATACGAATTCTATTCATATATTCATAAACTTGTTTACAATTGAAGATGAAACCTTTATCCAATATTTTCACATCCTTGATTTGCGTGATTTATTTCTTTTGTTTACTTTTTGTTTATTTTTATTTACACAATCAATTCTTAGGGTGTTTTACATAGGAAACCATAACAATTTGACAACCTAGACCTCTCTCGTGGGATCGATCCTTTCTTGCCCTTGCTATATTTATATTTTGAGTAGTAAGAAAGTGTAATTATATTTGTGTCGCTTACGACAATGTGATCAAATTTTGAAACAGCTTCTGGGAGGCAACGGTTGTTAATTGTTTTTGGTTTCTTATTTTTGTATTTAATTTTTGTTTTATTTTTTTTTTTTTTTTTTTTATTGTTATTTTCTGGGTTTTAACCTTGGTTTGGGAATTATTTCAGGTGCTTATTTCTATGGAAGGAGCATATTGGAGCAATGGATATGATTTTCAACCTCCTCAACACTATGAAAATTTCCCACCATCTATGGGATGCAATCAAAACCAATTTATTGGCTATGATGCATATCCTAGAGAACCTTATGTGATTTTCATACATACCAACAACAACCTTGTAGTGGGTATGTAAGTCAAGCACCTAGGTGGGATAATTCTACATCTAATTGGCTTTATTCGAGTTGTATGCAGATTTTGAATGGATTACAAGACATGCAACAAAGGCTAGACCAACTTGACCGTGATAGAGAGAACGTCGCACAAAACAATTTTTGGAATATTTCTTCTTACTCGACTCCGGATCGTAGTTATGATCATTCACCCATTCAAAGGGAAGAGTCATGGGAAAGAGAACATATTGTAGTCAATGGTGGTAAGCGTGTGAACGTCAAGAGACTTCAGAGAAATTATACAAGTTGGAAGATGATGGAGCCTCGGAAGAGCTAGTCGATGAAATTAGTAGGACCATTCATATGGAACTTAAACGACGTCGTGATAAGGGTTGGGAAACCGCTTGACGATTCTTATTATGGTGAGTCTCGAAGATGAAGACGAAGATGAATGTGTTAAAAGGACCAACCTTTGGAGATATTTGATGACATTAGTGTAGTTGACTCGATTATTGATCTTTATAATGATCAACCACCTATTCAAAAGGTAATTGAGTATAATGAAACTAGTGTGTTACACAACTTCCTTGCAACAAGGTGTGAGTCTAATAAAGAGGAGTGTGTTGAGAATGAGACCGTTATAACCAATATTGTGGAAGACCCAATTGAGCTTGCAAATGATTGTGATGATGATGTTTATGTCGAGACTTTGGTTAAAGCGAAAGCGGACGAAGAATGGTTGCAAGGTTTGATAGAGGACCATGATATACAAGAGGTGAATAATTCACTTGAGTTTTTCAAGGATGAAGAGGATTCCGTGATACAAGAGATTGTGAAAGGTTTATCTAACCCTTTGCCTATTATTTCTTCTCCTTTACCTCTTATTGGTTTGAATATATGTGCTTCGAGAACTTTATTGAATGATTTTGTTTCTCGTTTTCCGCCATTAGAGATACTTGATTCTCATACTATGCAGGTTTTGGACCAAGAAACCGTGGAGATACCCGACTTCTATATTCTTTATACGCTTCCAAGTGTGGACAAGAATAAGTGTGGGGGAAGCTTTTATCGGTTCATAGCTTCACTTTTGCTTTATATTACTAATATTTGTGTGAAGTTAGTGTTTCCAAAACAGGTTCTATGGAAGGATCCTCAACTTTTCCGATTATTGGTGTATGGGGAATGAATCTTACAAGAAGCTAAGTCGGGCCGACGACTATAAAACAAGCGCTTAGTGGGAGGCAACCCACCGGTTTTGTATCTCTTATCCTTTTGCATTTTATTTTTATTTCGTTTATTTATTTTTTACTGTTTTCATATCATATTTGCATCCCTATGTTTAATTTCATTGAGTCCGGAATCTATCTTAGAAGAGAATTATGACGAATACCTTTTTCGTCAGAAAATTTCAGACTGCGCGTAGTTCAGTCCAGAGACCATAACTGTCAGACCGTTTATCGAAACACTGTGAAATTTTGACACTGTGTAGAAAACACGTAGGTGAACAACTTTTGTGAAATGGAGTTTTCCAAATTCCTTACCAATTTGCACAGTTTTTGCGTTTTATCTGCTGTTACGTCAGAATTCAGAACTTTCGGTTTTACACATTGAGGACAATGTGAAGTTTAAGTGTGGGGGGAGCATTTATATGTTTGTTTTTGACACAATTAGTGGATGGAACCATTTTGAATGCAGGAGTTGAGGAACCAATTAACTAAAAGGGAAGAATATAACTCGAAATCACAAATTAACATGATAGTCGTTACCATATCTCGAATATCACCATATCGCATTCTATTTTTATTTTTCCATATTTATCTATTGTTCTCTAAGTGCTTTGGTGGGTCACTAAAAATCGACGTGTTATTACTGCTAGGATGAAATAGAGTGGTTGAGTTACTAGAAAAAAAGAAAAAAAAATTGAAAAAAAGAAAAAAAAAAAAAAAAAAAAAAAAAAAGAAAAATATATGAAAAGAAAAACAAAAGACCGACCAATTAGACCAAAACGGAATAAAAAGACACTTGGGAATAGCAGTATGTGTGAAACGTAGTCCCTGTCTCCGTCGCCTAAACAAGCGTGGAATGCAGATCCAAGGCAACTATCATGTACTTGCGACAAGAAGCATGCGCTTGGATCCAAAAGATCTAATCATGCCGTCAAAAATTGGATCCAGTTGATCCAATCTTATAAAAAAAAAAAAAAAAAAAAATTATTATTGTGTTGAATAAAGTCACTTTTGGTTCCCTTGTATATGCCAATTGATTTGATGTAGCATTCGGACGGGTAGCTCAATCCAATAGGATTAGGTTCATCTTAACGGTGACCTTGAGACAGTCATGAAACATCGAACACTTGTGAATATTCGCCAACATCTACATCTATATCCATCTTCTTAATCTTTTCATTGTGATTGTGGTTTGTTAGTTTCCGAGTATTGTGGCTTGTTCGACTATCTAATTAGAGTTTATTTACTAATAATTGAATTGAATTTGCAAGGTATCTCCTCCTGTAGTCATTTTGGATTCGTTCATTGATTTGTCACGAATGACGGAGTTTGAAATATAGGTTTTGTAGGTATATCTCTAGTAAACCTTCACGAGACTATAACTCGTCCACTAGGGACACCCTAGGGGTTTAAAGGCTTGTTATTTATGCTAAAAGTGACCGTAGCCTCGACGACGACACGGAGTTGTTGTAATTTATTTTGTTTGATTTGCTCGAGGACTAGCAAAGTCTAAGTGTGGGGGAATCTGATAGGTGTAGAATACACCGTATTTAATATCTAGTATTTATACTTTCTTTGCTATTTTTCATGTGAATTATGTATCTTATGTGTGAATTTGAGTTTTATAGGTGTTTTGGAGTCATTGGGGCAAAAGGAAGTGGAACTCGCTCAAATCCAAGATTTCTACTTTTCATTGTGTAGAGGGACGAGAATATGAAGACAATGGCGAAAGAACGGAGTCATTCGGGTTCGTATGAAGAAGTTATGAGCAAAATGAGAATCGGAAAGAAAAGGGCAAGATGGTCATTTTAGTGGTGAATGCTAGTGGCACCCCAATACACGTTAAGGGGCAGTTATTCTGTTAAGGGGTGACCTGTTTTAATGGAAGTGCTAAAGGGAGTCTAGCCAAGATTAAGGGGTTGTCTCTTTTGGTAGCCCTTATCCGAGTCATGGGTGCCAATATCCATTCTAGTGTATTAGATCCCATCTGGGATAAGTTCACTTTAGAACACATAAGTGGTTCTCTCCATCGAACCGGAGCCGCAAGCTCCTTTACGCGGGCAAACAAAAAAAATCAAGTCACCCCGAGAGAAGGAAGGATTAATGGATTTCACGAATGGAGGTTTAAGTAGAGGTAGAACAATGGTGAAGATGATTGGGTTCATATTTTAGACTACTTGTTCTCTTACGGGAAATCGGAGAAGAAACAAGTTTGCATTCGATTGATTGAAGTATCAATGGAGGAGATTCAAGCCTATTTGAGTGTTTCGTGATTTATTGAGAACATGGGTTTGTGTGTGTGATTGCGGGAAGAAGATAGAGTGATTTGAAATCAAAAACAAGTTCCATATCTGCATTACAAAGAAACTGCACAAGAAGTATTTGTAAAAGGCTCAAAAGGGATCAAGGCAACAATGATCTTTGGTGGTGCTAGGCTGGTTGTTGGCAATGGAGTCACTGTGATGGGTTCAATGAGAGGAACTCGAGACAATTATGGTTACGCGGTAAGAAAGTGCCAGGAGGCTTTGAAGGCTCTGGTGGTGATTTGAGACAGGTGGACTGGTGGAAGCTGTGAGATGGTGGCTGACCTGGGAGGAACTGGTATTGGCAGTGTTGATGATGCAGGTTGTTGTAGCTGGTAATGGTGCAGGAATGCAGTTGCAATGAGAAGGATCTGGCTGGAACTGTGACTGGGATGTATAGGTTTACAAGGTCTTGATGGGATGGTGGCTGCTTGAGATGGTTGTTAGCTGTTGAGCTGAATTGCCGCCGATGGCGATGATAAATTCTGGTGATACGGTGGTAATGGTCACAGATTAGAGTTCACAGAGGCTGGTGGAGCTGCTGTTGAAGCTCCACGAAAATGGATCAAGTCAAATGTGTCGCAGCTGTGATGCAAAAGGCTGAAAATCTGGATGTTTATGTAGTCGAAGTTACAGGCAAGTATGAGACAGTCTAGTTCAAAGTCGCGAGTGCGGGCGGTCCGAGATGCATTGGTGTTAGCTTTGTATTAGAAGATGATCTTTGGAACTTTTTGGAAAGTGCTATTACAAAGATGCTAGGAGCCAAGGATGGAGCTCGGTGCTGGCTTGGGTCTGAACCGGGAATGAGTTAGGCTCAGGTGGTGGCAAGGAGAGGCCGAGTTGAATGGCGTTCTGGTGGCATTCTCGGTGTCTGGTTGAAGTTGGAAGAAGTGGCCCAGGAGACATTCGAGTCAGAGGCAGTGCAGCTCGGCATGTGTGGCGGGGAGAGAGCAACAGGTGCGGCAGCTGAGAAGAAGGTTGGATTAGTGTTGGTAGGAATGATGGCAGTGGAGAAGAATGGCTGGTGTTTGAGACAGAGTCGATAAGGAAGAGATGGTGGTGATGCTGGGTTATGGCAGAGCTGCAGCTGCACTGAAGCTGTGAAGTGTGCCGCACTGAAGCTGTGATTCTGGTGGAGTTGCGGCCGTGATGCTGTTTGTGGTGGAACTAATGGCTGTGGCAGTGGAGCCTAGGTAGTCGTAGGAACGCAGAACGGGTCTCTTTGGCACATCGAATTGAAGCTACGAATGGCACTTGCAATTGAGCCGGATACGATCTTGTGCTTGTGATTCTGTAATGTTGTCGAGCTGTTGCGAGAATAAGGAGTGGGTGTAATGACTGCAAGGATTGGAGGATTGGCTCAAGTGTGTTGCCTGAGCTAAATTGCAGGTGAATCAGAGGAATTGCTGCCACTGAAACAAGCCAATGGGAATCACAGGGAAAGTTAATGAAAGTTCAGTTGAAAATGGATTTTGAAGCCGCAGTGCGAAAACGGAGCGAACTTGGTAAACCGGTGAGCATAGTTCCGGTTAACGGATTTTGGAACCGTAAGTGGGAATCACAATGATTCAGTGAATCACGAAGGGGGTATGAGTCGGATGCAAGAATCGACGGCCGGACATATGAGCTACGCATCACGCTTTTGGGCGCGTTTTGCAAGAAATGAGGAATTGGTTTAGATGGTATTTTGTGATTGTTCGGTTGCGGAGATATGGAGATGAGTCATTGGGAGCGTGCACTCGGCCAGTGACGGCTTCCGATGACAAAAGGTGGCACAGAGATATTTTACTGTCGACTCAGATTCCGTGGCGGTGGCGGATTCCGGCGATGACGTCAGCAATTCCGGCGACGCTTTTGGACCCAAAATTCCAGAGACATATTTTTCACTCCTGGGCTTGGTGGACCAACTTGGAGACGGGTTTTGAGAAGAATTAACCTAATTTTGGGAAAGTATCCTTATGGGGAGAAAAGCATATATATAGAAAACTCTTTTCTAAACCTAGATATATCTCCATTAGGGAGACTTCTACTTGTTGTCTAGGGTTTTCACATGATAGGTTCTTCTAAACTCTTTATGATGATTTCCAAAAACACAAGTAACTAAGTTTTTATTATTGGTTGAAGATGTAGTTGGATTTTGCAACCAAGTTATGATTTTTATGAATTAGTTTTCTCTCAATATTATCGTTCACTTTCTACGGGTTATAATAATTGCATGATTGATGGATTGCAATATGATTGAATGTTTGTTTAGTCGAGTCTAGAATTGATTGAACTCACATCCATATCTATAGCTATTTTAGGGTTTTCATCGAGCGATAACCTTGAATACGAGTAGCATGATATGATTCTAGGTTGTAGTGATACATCCTCGTAGTCATATGTAGAAATTGACCTTTGTCCGAATTGTTTGCGCAATGTATTTCAATTGCATTGATTAGCCTATTTCTGAAACTTAATGCTCCTAGGAATTGAACTTGATTAGCGCAAGGCGTTAGGTTATTCTTTAGGTAGATTTCACATACGCAAAACTAATGTGTGTGTTGATAACTTTGGAAATTTACGGAGTATTCTTGCAATAAGGTATTCCATGGCTTTTGATGATAGCGAGATTAAATACTTAATTCTATTCATATATTCATAAACTTGTTTACAATTGAAGATGAAACCTTTATCCAATATTTTCACATCCTTGATTTGCGTGATTTATTTCTTTTTTTACTTTTGTTTATTTTTATTTACACAATCGAAATTCTTAGGGTGTTTTACATAGGAAACCATAACAATTTGACAACCTAGACCTCTCTGTGGGATCGATCCTTTCTTGCCCTTGCTATATTTATATTTTGAGTAGTAAGAAAGTGTAATTATATTTGTGTCGCTTACGACAGCGATCACTCGAGCGGATGGTTAAGAAACTGATTGGAGACAGCGAGGATGATAAGTTAGCAGAAGTAATCAATGAAGCCCGAGACGCCGTT
>JAJJWW010002141.1:0-56345 GCA_023531295.1 Papaver armeniacum | reverse complement strand
GTGGGTAGAAAAAGGTTACTTTGCATATAACTCATTTGATCATGATCGGTAGATCATCATACAAGTACTCATCTCAGAAGAAAGTTACAAGACTCCCCACTTCAAAATCGTGGATTTGAATCACTCATATCACAAATTTCTCAAAAACCTAACTACCCTCCCCCAAAAAAAAAAAAAAAAAAACCAAACCCTGCTCTACTACTTGATACTCTTTCCTACTCTCAATTATTTTCAAATCCACTTATATAAATCAACTAACTAATCTAACGAATTTAATTAATCTAATCATTTCAGTTCAATTAGTGTTAATCAATGTTAAATAATTTTGCCATTTAGAAAATACAAGGTTAAGGGTGGCTTATTTTACCAAAATGACCTAGCTTTTGTCTTATAAGGTATACCCCAAATTAATTTGGGTATACCCAAATCAAGCCCGGGTTTTATTATCAAATACACATACTGCTTAGGACGTGTACGATGGAAAAACTTGTATTTAGCACGCAGTAATGGCGGATAAGGGACACTAATCAAAAGCTGATTTTATTAACCCAAAAATATTTAGGGTTTGTAGATTTGACAAATCCAATTTATTTCTTAGGCTACCTCAGTTTCTCTGTCGTTCATCACCTCCATCATCTTCGAATGGTAGAGAATAGCTTGCATGATAAGGGTTACTATGTTGGATACGCAAGAAGTTTATTTATTTCATTCTTAGCCTTGATTTTGCTACTAGTTGATTAACTCAACAGATAACAAAAAGAATTTGGGGATCTCTCGATTTGGTTGAAATTGAGTCTAATTGAATGGAGAATTAAATTAACAGCAACATGAAGAAGAGAAAATGACTTGAATGGAGATGTATTTGTTAGTGAGATGGTTCTATACGGGGGTGTTTGAGGAGATTGGAAATTGACTTGGCTTGCAAATCCGTGAAAGAAGAAGAGCTTATATGAATTCATAATCCAAAAATAATCATGGAAATAAAATTTGAAATCAAGAAGGATCATCTATTCGTGTTAGTTCTCTTATATTTACAGGAGGAGTTCATCATTACTGGATATGGAGGTGAGTTAGGTGCTTACGGTTTTGTGAACGTGGGATTAAATTCTCACACGATGAGAATTTTTAATTGACGCGTGATAACGGCAGCCAACGAAGTTAAATATATAATAAATCAATTTAAAAAAATAAATAATTGTAAAACTATCAAGATGGTCAACATCGGTCACGTGACCCAAACTCTAATTAAAATTTTAACATGACCCTATCTACTCGTCTCACCATCAACCTCAGTGGCATCTATCTTTAATTTGACCTTTAAGCCAGTCAATGTCGATCAATCGATCATACAAAAATTTTGTTTGCCAGTTTGGCACTCACTTTCAAATAAGATAACATATGCTTTCACCTTTTCATTGGTCCATTTGGCTTCTTTTGACAACATGTTCCATCCATAGGTTTGACTTGAATGTTGTACTGAGCAAAAACATTGCTCGATCAAAAGGCCAAGCATGACAATTGGGAGGGAGCACTAACCGTGGAAAGTACGAACATATATAATCTTGATGGAATACGTATAGATTAGATTCTATACGTATTCCATATATAATCTTTTTGACAACATGTACCATCCATAGGTTTGACTTGAATCTTGTACTAATCGTAAAGTTCATAGTTTCATGTACTGAGCAAAACATTGCTCAAGAGGCCAACAATGAGAATTGGGAGCACTAACCGTGGAAAGTACGAGCATATATATATAATCTTGATGGAATACGTATAGATTAGATTCCTAATTTTCTATTAAAAGGTTTTCTTTTTTTTTCGCAATTTTAGAAAAGCTGTAAGACAGATTCCATGCATAGCCTAAACTTCAAGTCTATCAAATCACGATGAGTCATTGATGCCATTCCAGTGCAACTTTCTTATTAGATCATATACACGTACAATAATGCTACCGGGAGGAAATCCCGTCGTTCCTCCCGGGAGAGACAAAAATTTGGAGGGTTGCACCACTAAGCCTGACCCCCTGCAAATCTCGGCAGGTCTCATCAAAAGTTTTGTCTCTCCCGGAGGAACAATGGGATTTCCGCCCGGTGAACGTAGCATCACTCTATACACGCATCGGGAAATTGAAGTCAAATGTCATGAAACGACTAAATGGTAGAATCCTGTAGGGTATGCAAAGTTTACACTTCGTCATTTTCGGACCACTTCATACCTCTGATTTGTGTGCATTGACATGGTTGGGATGTTTTTATTTCTTCTAATTTGAAAGAACACTAATGGATACCAAAATAGTATATGACAAAATAACCCCCAATGTGGGCAACTCGATGTTTGTTTTGTGTGCTCCAAAGATCAACTTGTTGGCATATTCACCAAACGAATACCCAAGCAACGTTTTACTTCTCTTCGCTCTACTTCAGTTATCACGTAGTTTGGGTTTCCTACTTAAACTAAACATGCAGGATATACTGTTCAACTGCTTCTTTCTAAACAAAGTAAAAATGGATGAATAAAAGCTAAATATCCCAACTACATATTATGAAATATTCTGTGGTTATTCTACTTCTTGCACAGAATTCTCTGATTTTCCTTTTGATTGTTCATCTTAAGGTCTTTTGCTAGTCTGTTTTATCAGTTCCTCTTTGAAATACTCGCTGCTGGTTGAGTATTAAATCTTGCTGCATATTTGGTAGATTTTCTATTTCTGGATGGAGCCCTTAAAAGTGCTGAAGAAAATCGAAATACCAGAATCAAAAGAAGAAAAAACACTGAAGTAAATACTGAAATGTTGGAGAAAATTGAAATGCCAGAATCCAAAGAAGAGTCGTATTAAGAAATCAAATCTGATGCTGATCTTTTAGACATGTCTAGGTTTTCTCTGAACAAACTAATTCTTTCGTTTTCACTAATTCTTCATTTCGACGTGAAGAATCATTCTCTTAATTCAGTACCTGGTTTTGATCTCGGCCAAGCGTACATGCGAACCAGAAGATAGAGAAACTGTAGAACAGGGTTTATTCACATTTTACCTGTTATTATAGATCAGAATTGAAGAAAAAACTCAGGAGAGACGAAACAGAACTTGATTTGATGAATGAGCAAACTGTTGGAAGCAATGCATGAAATAGAGGAGGTTCTTGCACAAGAAGCACATGGTCCCAGTCACGTGTAGGACTCAGTGGAAGCATAACACAGGCCCGATTCCATACCAAATATGTTGCATGGATGTCAGCATTTTTCGCACTAACAACTCCAGCTGGTACCACAATTGTTTAATGGGATCACTAGTGTATACAGCAGTACTAGTCCTACGGCTCTTATTGTACACTTGGGAATTCAGCTGCATATATGTCACTTCAAGAGAACAAAATGCTCTTACATTTGCATCCTATAATTTAGACTAAGATTGGAAGTGATTTTTTTCTATAATGTAACTTTATTTTAGTTCTTCTAATGGTTCTTAAATAATGTTATAATCTAGCTAGAGATTATACATTTGTCATCTACTAGTTGGCCTGGTCGAATTGAGCTCCTATCTTTGCTTCTTCTTCTGCAAATTCATGTTTAACGACAACCCAACAATCCTAAACCATTGTATACCATTCATGTTGATAGATGGTAACCGACGGATCGCAGGTTGGTGATCCATTATGCATGGGTAGTCTCGTTGATGATGATAGCCACTCACGATGATGTTGTCCATATAAATTCCGAAAAGATGGTACAGCAGATGTTGTGGGTTCACGAAATAGAGAGTGAGCTTGAACACTTGATGATCTATTCTTACTGATCAGAGAACTATGAAGAGACACCATATTTAAGAATCTATGGTGATTACTCGTGTTAGCATGCAACCTCTTAAAACCAGTAACTTTCTCATTTGGTGGTCCATTGCTTTGGAAACTATATATGTTTATTCATAACTAATTCTATGAAAATCTTCACATTTTTTTTATGGATACTTTCTCAGTGGACTTGGGCTTTTGTCCCCATGTTTCATGTTGGGTTTGCCTCCCTTTTGAGGGCGCACTAGCCCGGCTAAGGGTTAATATTTTTCATGTATCGGTGCTTATGGTTTTTAGGGGCATTGCTTTTTTATCTTTCGATATTTGAAGCTTGCTGCAAGCTGAGTTTCTAGAAGAAATTTCACTGTCCCTTAATTCTAGCAGCAATTTATAGTTAGTACAAGAGGATTGCAGGTTCCTATTTTCCTTCGAAAATGATTTACATCCCGCGGGTTGTATCGATGTGAAACAAGGGGTGGGACCACACAAACCCCACACCCAACAAATCCAGCCAAGATCACCGTCTCCTTCTTTCTCTCTTGCAGACAATGGCCGCGGGATGTGTATCACTTGGATTTTTCTTCACTATTGGACCCTTGGGCCTGCTGGTCTACTTTGACCCAACAGGCAACAACAACTTGAGTGAAAACGGAATTCACACACTCATCTTTTTTTAAGGTACTGAACAGTAGCATTTTCACTTGAATAAGTGAAAATAAAACTCATACACTCAGGAGCATCCACAAATGCTAAAAGTGTATAATTCATCCTAACTTTTTTTTTTTTTTTTGATGCATAATTCATCCTAACTAAAATGCCAAATATATAGTAGCCAAAATACCAAACTTGGTCGACAGTCTTAATGGGCAGGTGATATCTTTAGCCGAGTTTAAAACACCTCTTGGAAGCAAGAAGAGGGAATTAGAAAGTGGAGATGTTTATTCAAAACGAATCCTATAAAACATCATCTCTTTGTTTCTTTTCTTTCCAAACTATTGCACTGTGTTATGGGGTGACCAGAGTTGCTTTTAATTCAGTTTAGCAAAAATGGTACAAATAGCACTACACTACACCATACTCACGTCAACCACAATGAGGTAACTATACCATTGCCTTTTTTACTGAACTCATCTTTCCCATATCTACTTGATCTCCTTATCTCGCCTCAGTGGCATCTATACTCAATTTGACCATTGACCATTTAGACTGAGTTTTGTAATGTTTTTATTTTTCCAAAAACACTTTTAAAATCTATATATGTCAATAATTTTTAAATTTGGGGTTTGGTAAAAAAAATCAAAGTGCTTTTTACCCAAAGCACTTCCCAAATTCTCCAATTTTCAAAAGCTAGGGAGGAGGAGCTTTTAAAAGCTACAAAAGCATAAGCTTTGGTCCCACCAAAATTTAATGCTTGATTTATCCCTTTTGTCTCCCTTTTATTTTGTAAGAGCATCTCCAATAGAGTTTGGGTCTCTAAAAAATTTGCTGCCACATAGGATTTTAGACACTCTAACATAAAAAACTCTCTCCAATGGTGGTTGGATAACAAAAAATTAGCATGAGGTGGCAGTTTGAGTTTGGATGAGAGTATCTAAATTTAGATACTTCAATCCATACCCACGTCATATATTTTTCTGTTCAAAATTATTTAGGCCCACATTTTAAATTAAGTAACCTATAACTAAATGACACTTGTATTAAAATATATATAGATACATCTACCATTGGAGATGCTTGTTAAAATAGGATTATATTTATATATAATGTTTATTAAAAGCCTAAAATTTAGGTTTCCACATAGGATATATATCGAGACACCATTGGAGATGCTCTAAATGACATTACCCTTAAATATATATACAATCATTTTTTTTATTTCTTATATTTTATTCTTTAAATATTATTACATTTTATTTTCAAACTATTTTATGATACCATTTCATTTAATTTGTCAAAAAAAAATAAATAATAAATAATTACTTAATTTTAGTTTGATTTTTTGTTTGAAAAGTGGTTAAGTAAAATAATTTTTTTAACAATTATAATAATAATAGCAATTAGTAAATTTAATATCTAATATATTTATATTAAATAGTAAAAAAAAATTAATTATTTTTAAACTCAATAGAATTGAATAAATCTATTTTCAGAGATATGTCTGTTTTTGTCATTTGCCACAACAACAATGGTTTAATATGATATTTTACCAAACGCACTTTGATTATTTTTTTAATCAGTTTTAACTTTAATTAATATTTTACCAAACGTCTAATTGTTTTTTTTCTCACAGCAACGCACCGTAGAAAAGTGCTTTTATAAAAGCCCCAGCAATACCAAACTAAACCTTAAGCTAGTCAATGTTAATAATACAAAAGTTCGGTTTGCCAGTTTGGCACTCACATTCGAATAAGCAAATATATGCTTTATCTTTTCATTGGTCCATTTGACTTCTTTTAACAACATGTACCATTCAACCATCCATAGGTTTGACATGAATCTTGTACTGATCATAAAGTTCATTGTTTCATGTAGTGAGCAAAACATTGCTCAAGAGGCCAAGAATGAGAGCACTAACCGTGGAAAGTACGAGCATATATATATAATCTTGATAGAATACGTATAGATTGGATTCCTCATCTTCTATTAAAAGTTTTTCTTTTTTCGCAATTTTAGAAAAGCTATATGATAGATTCCATGCATAGCCTAAACTTCAAGTCCGTCAAATCACGATGAGTCATTGATGCCATTCCAGTGCAACTTTCTTATTAGATCATATTCACGTATCACGTAGCTTAGGTTTCCTATTTTAGTTTGCACACTTAATTTCCTACTTAAACTAAACATGCAGAATATACTGTTCAACGGCTTCCTTAGAAGCAAACTAAAATGGATGAGTAAACTAAAATTTATGAGGTAGCTAGTTATGTCTTTACTTAAAAACTAGCGTGTTTCAGTTTTTGTATTAAGATTCTGTCTTGCACAGAATTCTCTGATTTTCTTTGTTCATCTTAATTAAGGTCTTTTGCTAGTCTGTTTTCTCAGTTCCTCTTTGAAATACTAGCTGCTGGTTGAGTATTAATTAATTCTTGCTGCATATTTAGTAGATTTTCTATCTCTTGAGGCAGATTATGGATGGAGCCCTTAAAAGTGCTGAAGAAAATCAAAATACCAGAATCCAAAGAAGAAAATCACTGAAATGTTGGAGAAAATTGAAAAATGCCAGAATCCAAAGAAGAGTCGTATATATTAATGGGATCACTAGTGTATACAGCAGTACTAGTCCTACGGCTCTTACTGTACATAGGAATTCAGCTGCATATATGTCACTTCAAGAGAACAAAATGCTCTTACATTTGCATCCTATAATTTAGACTAAGATTGGAAGTGAGTTTTTCTATAATGTAACTTTATTTTAGTTCTTCTAATGGTTCTTAAATAATTTTATAATATGTCATCTACTAGTTGGCCTGGTCGAATTGAGCTCCTATCATAACTTCTTCTTCTGCAAATTCATGTTTAACGACAACCCAACATTAATCCTAAACCATTGTATACCATTCATGTTGATAGATGGTAACCGACGGATCGCAGGTTGGTGATCCATTATGCATGGGCAGTCTCGTTGATGATGATAGCCACTCACGGTGATGTTGTCCATATAAATTCCGAAAAGATGGTACAGCATAGATGTTGTGGGTTCACGAAATAGAGAATGAGCTTGAACACTTGATGATCTATTCTTACTGATCAGAGAACCATGAAGAGACACCATATTTAAGAATCTATGGTGATTACTCGTGTTAGCATGCAACCTCTTAAAAACCAGTATACACATTTCTCACTTTGTCATTCGGTGGTCTATATTGCTTTGGAAACTATATAGTATGTTTATTCAAAACTAATTCTATGAAAATCTTCACATTTTTTACTTCTGCATGTCCATTTTTCAAAGCAATGCACCACCAACGAGACGGTGGTGAACGTACACACCTGTTTTAAAGGGGTGACCAAAGTTGTTTTCATTTCAGTTTAGTAGAAATGGAGCACTACGCCATGGTTCCACTCGTATTTCCCTATCTACTCGTCTAACCATCAACCTCAGTGGCATCTATCTTCAATTTGACCTTTTAAGCCAGTCAATGTCGATCAACCGACGATCATACAAAATTTTGTTTGCCTGTTTGGCACTCACTTTCAAATAAGATAATATATTATGCTTTCACCGTACCTTTTCATTATTTGGCTTGTTTTGACAGCATGTACCATCCATAGGTTTGACTTGAATGTTAGTGTTCAATATTCGTTTCACGCAGTGTATTTTATTTTCATCCATTTCAAAGCTTGCTGCAGATGAGTTTCTAGAAGAGATTTCATTGTTAATTTCTAGCAGCAATTTCTAGTTGTACAGGAGGACTACAGGTTCCCAAAATGCGCACAATCATCTTTTTTTCTAAGGTGCTGCATAGTACCATTTCAAGCATTCTGTAACATGATTAAACTACGACTACCTGCCGTGTTTCAAGCATTGTATAACATGTTTAAACACGTTCAGGCCCGTCTTTCAAACAACGTAATTTTATTGGTGTTTGAATAAAACAACATGGAATAAAACAAGGAATGAAAGGGTCTTCCGAAACAAAGAAAAAACGATAGAAAGAGTTATTACTCAAGTGAAAGCTTGTTTATTTTCTTGGGCTAGTGTTCATGAACCTTTTAAACGTTTTAAGTTTGCAGACTTCATCCACGATCGGGGGATTTTTTAAGAATGTGAACACCGAATTCGTGTAAGCGTCACGTGTTCACAAACAATCTCAACTTGAATTGAATACACGCATTAAGGTGTGAATAAAGTATAATATGTCTAGGTAGATGATGATTCATTGATTCCAAACCCCGCTGGTTTGTCATGATCTCCTCAACATCCACAATGATAGATTTAAGACGTAAACACAACTAAAACTATATGAATGCTAAATGTAAAGGAGAGACGATGATTTACATGGTTTAACACTAAGGCCTACGTCCACGGATCTGGGGATATTCACTATAAAGTAAACGGTTACAAAAGTAATCACAAGATCCTTGGTGTTCATCAACCTCATAGGTTGATACTCATACTTACTTCTCACTATTCTCTCTCCTATTCCTTGATTTTACTCTCCCCCCTCTTTTGTGTGGGTGGGATGTACATATATATAGCTAAATCGAGTGGGTCCACTGATAAAGAGCTGTTGAGATCTTATCTTCTTGTGCTCTGTGCATGGTCCGCGGATTTCCACTGTCCGCGCTTCTACAATACCCAAGTTCATTACGCTAACCAACCCTCGTTCTCTTCGTTGGTCGTCTGACACGTGCCCTGCATGCAAGCATTAAATGCGAGTGGTTGGGGCGGTCCCAGCAGCGCCAAAGCGGTGTCGGGCCCTCCCTTGTCACGCTCCTCATGTCGGGTTGGACTATCCTCAGTAGGTTGATTACATCTCACCTCGTGATGGGGTAGAGTAACTCTTTGGTGTTGCGCGGATTACCTCGCCTTGGATGCTCCCCTTATCTTTGACCGTTGGTCTTGACAGATGGCACGCTCGTCTAGATACCATGGATGCCCCTACGTGTCATTCCTCTTTATGACGTGGCCTCCACGTGGGTTCTCGCTTAGTACACGTGGCGATGGAGATAAATAAGTGTACTTACAATTTGCCCTCTTCTTGTGACTGGGCGCTAGCCTTAGTTGGAAGAAGAATCGTGTGGTACGTTTTATCTCTCTCCTCATAACTTCTCCTAAAGGTGCTACCTCGCATTTATTGTGCACGTTTCCCTATCCGGCCATGATCGCCCTTTGGGGTAGTGGACGGTTTCTCTTGATCTTATAAAAGAGAAGAATGAGAGAATGTGAATTAAATTCACATTCTCTCGTTTATTCTCTCGTTCCATTGTCTTCTTCATCTTCTTAACTTCCTCGACACCATTATTGCTGCTCGCCGTCTGCTATCGCTGCTGCCGCTTTCGCCGTTCTTTAAGCGTCGCTGCTTTTGAGGTTCGGTATGATTTTTACTCCGTTTACTCGCCGTGCCTAACCCTCCGTTGAGTTTTTGATTTTCCGGTGATGCTTCATGATGAATTTAATCTTATGTATATCCTGGGATTTGAGAGTTGACGCCACTGAGCCGTGTGTTTCATCGGCCATGCTTTGATTTCACTTTTCTTCTTTTAAGTTTGAATAATAGTTTGAGAGTTTAAGTAATCGTAGATGAAATCTAGGGTTTTTTTCACGTTTCTTCAGTGTTCTTGAGATTTTCCTGGCTTTTCGATCTTCCTTACCTCTAATTTGCACTTTTATTTGTGTTTGTGCCCGCCGATATGTCCGATCATCCGCGGGTTCCTTACCAAACTCCTCCGTCAAGTCCTCACAGATCTCCTCGGAGTAGAGCTGGCAAACGGGCGGGCCGGGGCTGGCTTGTTACCAACCCGCTGGTTACGGTTAATACGGTCCAAAGCTTGCGGGTTGAAATTCTTCACGGTGGTCATTTCTCCAACCCGCCCCGTCCCGCGTAAAGCTTGCGGGTTCACGGGTTAGCCCGGATTGTTTAATTAAAAATCAAATTAAAATTTAATTAAGTTAATTTTTGACGAATTACAAGGATCAAACACAATTATTACAAGGATCAAACACAAATCCTTTCAAATCCTTCCCTGTAACACCCAACTCACGTCTAATTACTCAATTTTCAGCTCAACCCATCATTGCTTCAACCGCAACAAGAACTCTTTACACAGTTGTGTTCTCTGCTCAAACTCAAACTCATGCAAATCAGCCAATGGCAATCTCCAACACCTTCAATTCCATAACCCGTGACACCAAGTACATTGCATCACCAACACCCAATAATCCAACAGTAAATTAATCAACTAATGATAGTAGATCTGATTTAGAAAAATGAAAACAGAACTTTATGTTACCTGAAACAAAATTCCTTAGTCTTATCTTCAATACTCATTCTAAAACAACCAATAACAAAATTCAATAAATCAGTTAACCAAAAATTTGAATCAAACTGAATCCAGTACTCGCATCATAGAAAACCCTTAATCAAACCAAAAAAAAAAAAAAAAATCTTTCTTTAAGTATGTGAATTGCAACTTAATCATCAATCAACGAATAATAATTTGGAGGATAATCAAACCTCACTAGAGTCACTACAATAAACTATCAAAATCATATACTAGAGATCATTGTAACTCCAAAAAATTGCTCTTCTTGGATCTATTATAATATATTCTTCTTCTTACATACGGGAGGAGATAAAGAGATGAGAAAGAAAAAAACAAAAACAAAAGAAAGATGGAGGTGGACAGTGATCGGTGAGAGGAGGTGCAGCCGTAGTAGGGAAGAGAATACAGTTGAGGAGGAGAAGAAAGAAAAGAAAGAGGAAGAAGAAATAACCCGTCTGCTAGGGTTTTTTATCATTTTATATCTTAAACGTATTTAATAGGATTAATCCTAGATGATCTCGACGGTGGAAATTAAATATTACTCGGTTTTTGACGGGTTAATGGGCTAAACCCGCGGGTTTCAGGCCGGTCCGGGCTAACCCGTTTCCTACAAGCCAACATTTCTCCACCCTAACCCGGCTTGTTTAACCACAAATAAGCCGGTGCGGGTTTTCACGGGTCGGTCCTGGGCCAACTCAAGGGTTTTCTACCGGGTTTGCCAGCTCTACCTCGGAGTGATTCCAATATTAGGGGTGGAGCTTCGCCTTCACTTACCCAGGATAATCCTCGGGGTGGACGAACATCTTCGTACCCTGGTCAGAGGCATTCTCTTAAAAGGGGTGATCCGCCGCAGGGGTCTAGATATGCCGTGAATCTCCCTAGAGGTGGGTCTCCTAAGAAGCAGCAGAATCCGCACACTGAACCTTTAGATGTGCAGCCTCTCCGCACCAAGCATCCACCGCGGACTAATCCACCTGTGCCTAGTTCAAGTAAGTCAACTAAGACTCAGCCTTCGAAGAGAAAGGCTGCTGAGATAGAATCTTCAGGAGACGTAGTTCCTCCTAAGAAGAAGCGTGGGTTACGGAAGATACTACGGGATGCTTTCGAGGATGACTCTGCTTTGTTACTTTTCGTCCTTTACCTTTGGGTAATAAGAAGTTTACTTTCGACACATTGATCTTGAGGCCTTCAAATTGAAGCACGGTCTTGAAGACTTCCAAGTGCGTTTTATGCCCCTAATAAAGATATAACTTATGAGATGGTTACCAATTACCAGTATGATGCCTTTCATTTGCTGACGACCGTGGGTGCTTTCGAGGCTGGTTTGATGTTGCCTTTGTATAAAGCTGGTGATGATTTCTACTACCGGGTCTTGTCTAGCCGCGATACTACCAAGAAAAGTCATAATCGTGGGTGCAACAGTTGACAGAAACTATCTTCGCCATCTTCGAGAATGCTATCTTCGTAGCAAGGGGCAAACTATGATGACCTGCTATGCCCCTAAATTAGAAAAGGAGAAAGGGTGGTATACTCCTGAAAATTTCAACAAATCCTTTGAGATTACGTTAATGTGAATACTCGTAAGCCGTGGTCTGTGAGTCTGCGGAACATTGCTCCTGTTAAGGGGGAAGTTCGACTTTTGAGCGAGGTAAGTGATTCCAAGATGGCGAGGGTTCCTGGTGCTGAAGGTCTTCCTATTCCCGCTGATGAGAGAATTAAGCGTGATCATGACTATGAATGGTCTGCCACTGTTCTTGAAGTCGTTGGTCCGTGGGCCTATGGTTGGGTCCCTGGACCCCATGGTTGGCAGCCATCGTTGGACAGCCTCATCGAGAAGCTTCTCCTGCTTCGTTATGCCCATTAATGCCCTTGGCAGATGAGTTTTGTAGGTATGGATTTTTGCTTATAATCGCGATGTTGATGACGCGAAGACAAGAATATCTCTCGATGCTAACCTTCTTCCCGCAATACTAATGTTGCTAAGGTGTGTTGTTTTCACGTATGTATGCCCATTCGTTTCCTTAAATAATGTTGATTATGCCAAGGAAAGGAGATGCCAATGGCTCTTTTATCATTATGTGTTGTAGGTGCGTAGAAATAAGAAGATCAATCCCAAGCAATCGTCGAATTCTCCCACCGAGGGTTCTACACACTTCGAGGATGTGAACATTGATGGATGGTGATGAGGATGTTTCCGATGGGGAAGAGCGAATTGAGACTTCTCCGCCCGTTCAAGAAGTAGATAGTATTGCCGTGGGAGCGTTGGTGGAGGTGATGGTGATCAGGCCACTGGTGGTGGTGGTGGTGATCAGGCCACTGGTGGAGGTGGTGATGATCAGGCCACTGGTGGTGGTGGTGATGATCAGGCCACTGGTGGTGGTGGTGATGATCAGGCCACTGGTGGTGGTGGTGATGATCAGGCCACTGGTGGTGGTGGTGGTGATGCATCCGTCCAGGGGCCGCTAAGTCAAGTGGGGTTGTTGTGGACAAGGGTAAGGGAATTGCTCTTGGTAGTGGTGACAAGGATGGGGATGCTTATTATGAGTTTTCCTTTGGTAAGGTTTTATCCGGGAGCAATCATTTGACATGGCCACGCTTATGGGGCTTGTCTAGACTTCAACTGCTTCCAAATGGTGATGACCGGAATGTTCTTAAGGATAGTCATGGAGATGACCCCACACGCGGATTTTATGTCAGTTTTCGCTTAAGTAATACTGTGCTTCGCTTGGTGTGAAGCCCTCGGACTCTTCCTCGTATGATTTCTCGCGGTCCTTGGTCGCGGATGGTGATGATCTTTGTTTTGGCGTGGGCGCAAAAAGAAAACTTGCTTGTCGTGCCTCATCCCGCCTCGTGATTGAAGGGGAAAAGAGTTCGGACTCTTTACTCGCAGGCATATGGAGCTAACCCCGAGGAGGTGGTAGATCGAGGGTGGGGCAAGAATCTTGTGGCCAGTGGATTGATCTCGTGGTGGATCCTCCCCTACGGTTCGGCATGATGGCCATTGCTGATGGGTACCAAGACAGCTTATCCCGGCAAAAGACGGTTATTGGAGGTTTGTCCCGCTTCTTTCTACCCCTGATTTTGCTTAAATGTGTTGTGAATTAATTTCCCTTTTTGATTGATAGATGATGAGGAGGAGTATTGTAACCACCATCTTTACCGGCTCTTCAAGGCAAAGTCTCAAGCTTGAAGGAAGCTACGGCATTGTGAAGAGACGCTACGAGCGTTGAAGCTCGCGGTCTCTCGCTAAAGATGAGGAGATAGCAGAGCCGAAGGGTTACGCTCAAGCGTAAGGAGCAGGGGACGCGGAAGAGGCGGTTGCCTTGGAGTTGGCTTGGTTAAGGCCAAGTTAGGTTCTTGAGAAAAATTCTTCGCTCTATTTCGTGTCTGCGTCTTCCTCTTTTTATAGTTACATGTTCCTTATATGTTCTGAGTTATCTTCTTCTTCCCTCCTCCCGCTGTACTGTCTTCGGTGGGTGGAGTCCCTGAGTTGTTGTGGCTTCTTCTTCATCATAGTAGTCTGAGGTTTCCGGATGGTAGTCTGGGTCAATCCTTCTATTATTCTGCGCACCCTTTTGGGGTATTCCTCTTTGATTGACTACTGCAGGGGACGTTTTCGAGGATCATCCTCCGGTCCCTATTTTGTACCTGTACTTAGCCTCGTCTTGCTGATTTTCTAGCTCCGCGCTTTGGAGGATCTTCTCTCTTAATTGGCCGGGTTCTCTTGGGCTAGTAAGGCCACCGCGTCCGCGTATGTCCGCCGATTCCTTTTTAACTCTTCTAATTGCGCCAAAATCTGCGCAGATCGGTTTGATTCCCGATTTTTTTCCTATCTCGTATCCGAGCTTGTCCCCTGGGGCTGCGGTGTTGACTTCCTCTACTAGCCGTCTACCCGGCTTTGGCCATTCCGTAGGATCTTGCGTGGCAAGTGGTATATTCTGTTCATCACCGTGGCATCCCGTAAGGAGGGTTCGATTACCGATTCTCTTGTCAAGCTCGAGGTTCAATAAGCCGGCTTCTAAATTGTCACTTTGGAGGCGATCATTTGAGAAGTTCCTTCTGAGGTGTAGCGTCTTTGCCGACGCGCCTTCTTTGCTTCCATCGCAATGATGCCCGTATCTCAAAGGAATGTGCTTTCCTTCCATTGTGCGTCTTGTCCCCGACTGTGAGTCCCGCGCCCTTTTGTTTGCTCCTTGTCACTACTGGCGTAGTCCTAGGTTCCTCTTTTGAAATGGGTAATATACCCTTGTTTAATTAACACTAAAAAAATCTGATTAGCTTAATTAATTGAGTTTAGATTGATTAATTGAGTAGATTTAAACTTATGAAACGAAATTTTGGTTTTGATTGAACTTATTTGGGAAGATTTTTGAGGAAAAAAATTGTTTTGAGAAAATATTTTGCAACGGAAATGAAAGCCACTACCCAAACACTTCTAAAAAAGGGAATTGCAAAGCTCTTGTATGAAATCATACTCAAAATTAGATCAGAAATCAACACTTTCAGTTCTCAAAGTATAGCCGGATGATCTTCATTCATCGACCTTGCCGACTTTATTTTTTTAACACCACAAAAAGAGACGACATAAAAATTTATTAGCCGGCAAGGTCTTCAAAAATACCTCACGATTGAAAAACATCGTCAGAAAAGGTATTTAAAAAATACCCTTCCATTTTTTTTTGGCCGGCAAGGTATTTTAGAAATACCCTTCCTATTTGTTGTTTGGCCAAGAAGGTATTCAAAATACCCTTCCTAAATTTGTTGAAAAATTTACAATGTGCATGCATGGTCATTATGAAAAGTCAAGCAAGATATGCATGTTACGACCTTGCCGGCCAAAAACATGCCGAAATCATAATTTTCGATTTCTAACCTAATATAACAATCAAATCACACAACACAATGATGGGTTTGAGTTTAAACATCATTTATAGTCTTCTTTTCGTAGGTAGAGTCAACGATTTTTTTGGAAAATCAAAGTTCAAGATTTTCGTTTGATGTAAGAAATGGAAGAAGATGAGGGGAAGAGCAGAGAGATTAGAGAAGAGAGATTAGGGAAGATTATGAGTTTTTTAATTTTTAATTTTAGGGTTTAATTTTAAGTTAATTAGTTCAAGGGTATTGAAGTAAAATCAACCTATTTTGTCTTATTGGGTATACCCCAATTAGTTTGGGTATACCCCAATCTCGCCAGGTAATGAAACACCAGCAGATCTACAAATAATAATATGCCAAATTGATCTCAAGCTTGCAAAATACTACTCCAAGTCTACAACTGAAAAAATACAACTCACTCTCACTGATGATCCCTACTGCCTTCCTGCCGGAAGGAATGAAAACTGCATCTAAACTGCCTAGAGGCACATTGGTATGGTATCTTTAAGGAGTGAGAAAAAAAATCATATGTGTACGGCTCACAGCCACATGTTTTTTTACTACTAGTATTTATTAGAAGTTTCTACAGCATATATGTCTTTTTTTTCCTGACGAGATTGGGGTATACACAGATTAATTGGGGTATACCCGATAAGACAAAATAGGATCATTTGGAAGTAAAATAAGCCACCCCTTAACCATATATTTTCTAAATGGCTAATATACCCTTGTTTCATTAACACTAAAAATTCTAATTAGGTTAATTAATTAAGTATTGATTAATTGAGTAGATGAAAACTTATGAAATGAAATTTTGTTTTTGATTGAACTTATTTGGAAAGATTTTTGATGAAAAAAATTGTTTTGAGAAAGTCTTTTGCAAATAAAATGAAAGCACACAACCCAAACACTTAAAAGGGGATTGCAAAGGTCATTTGTATGAAATCATACTCAAAATTAGATCAAAAATCAACACTTTCGATTATGAAAGTATAAAAAGTCGGAAGGTCGATTTAATGAATATCATGATTTCGCCAAACTTTTAGCCGGCATGATCTTCGTTAAATCGACCTTTCCGACTTTATTTTGACACACAGAGGCAACGAGAAAAAATTTATTAGCCGGCAAGGTCTTGAAAATACCCTCACCATTGTTAAAAAACCCTCTGCCATTTGATGTTGAAAATCCTCTGTCAATTATTCGGAAAAATGAATTAGCCTAATAAAGGTTTTAAAAAGATACCTGTAGGCTATTTATTAGCGAAAGAAGTCTTCAAAAAATACTCCCGCCAATTTGTGTATTAGCCAAGCATGGTCTTCATAAAATACCTTGCCTGGGCCAGTTTAAAAATTCTGATCCTATATGTTACGACTCAAATACCAGCAAGGTCTTCAAAAAATACCTGCCTAATTTGTTGAAAAATTTTACAAGGGCCATGGTTATATTTATGAAAAGCCTAAGATATGCATGTTACGACATTGCCGGCTAAAAACACAGAATCACAATTTTCGATTTCTAACCTAATATAACAGTCAAATTACACAACACAATGATGGGTTTGAGTTTAAACATCATTTATAGTCCTCTTTTCCCCCGTAGAATCGACAATTTTTTTGGGAAATCAATGTTGAAATTTTTTATATGGTTTTGGTTGATGAAAGATGTAGATGATGAAGAAGAAAAGATTAAGAGTTATTAAGTTTTTTAATTTTAAGGTTAATGAAATTAAGAAATGGGTATATTTTTAAGATTTAATTAGCTCAAGGGTATTAAAGTAAAATCATCCTTTTTAATAATGACACACTATGTCCCCTTGAAATTGGGTATACCCCAATTAATCTGGGTATACCCCAATCTCGCCAGGTTCTTTTTTCCTGTTTTCCTTCTTAATGTCCTTGTTATAGGTTGATGACTAAGCTTGACTCTTTTAATTAACAAATAATTTTTTTTTTTAATGATGATCCATTCGAGATTGATATTGTAATTAAGAGTCGTGCTATTACTCGCGCATTCACGTGATATCTTAAATACGCTCGCACCTTTGCACCGTTGGATTGCTTCATCTTGTAGATGCACATACCTCTGTGCATATTACTAAAGATTAAAAACATTCGGCGTTTCCCTAAACCCACGACTTGTTAGCTATTTGCAGGGAAGTCCACTGATTCATATTCATCATTTTTGTCTCTCCACCGTTAGCAAAGATTCGATGATGGAAACAAAAGAAACTTGATATGATCCTCGAACATTCTTCCTGGCTTTGAGAATATCAAACCCTTAGAGTTTATATTGATTATGAGGCTAAATTTTTAATCCAAATAGATCTTATTTAATATTTTCTCTGACCTACTTCTAAATAGATTGATATCTCTTCAACCAACTGATGAAACACTATTAACCCATTATGAATCAAACATATTAAGCGTTCCATCAAAACATTGTTGTCGTTCTTTTTCTATTAACAAGTTCATCTTCCATTGTTTTAAAGGTGAAAGTCGAGTATACGTGCAAGGAATATTACAATACAGAGAAGGGCTAAATTTTTTTATCAAACTCTAAGAACATCTAATCTCGCGTATCTTTATGAAAAGAAAATCGGACGGTAGCAAAGTGTGTCCGTTTTTTCTTTGTTATGCGCGTGTCCGTGTCATAGCACAATGAGGTAACTATACCATTGCCTTTTTACTAAACTCATCTTTCCCATATCTACTTGATCTCCTTATCTCGCCTCAGTGGCATCTATACTCAATTTGACCATTGACCATTTAGGCTAGGTTTTGTAATGCTTTTATTTTCCTAAAAATACTTTTAAAATCTATATATGTCAATAATTTTTAAAATTGGTGTTTGGTAAAAAATAATCAAAGTGCTTTTTACCCAAAGCACTTCCAAAATTCCCCAATTTTCAAAAGCTGGGGAGGAGGAGCTTTTAAAAGCTACAAAAGCATAAGCTTTGGTCCCACCAAAATTTAATGCTTGATTTATCCTTTTTGTCCCTTTTTTATTTTGTAAATGACAAAAATTACCCTTAAATATATATACAATTATTTTTTTTATTTCTTATATTTTATTCTTTAAATATTATTACATTTTATTTTCAAACTATTTTATGATAACATTTCATTTAATTTGTCAACAAAAGAAAATAATTAAATAATTACATAATTTTAGTTTGATTTTTTGTTTGAAAATTATATATATATATATAAAAAGTGGTTAAGTAAAATAATTTTTTTAACAATTATAATAATAATAGCAATTAGTAAATTTAATATCTAATATATTTATATTTAATAGTAAAAAAAATTAATTATTTTTAAACTCAATAGAATTGAATAAATCTATTTTCAGAGATATGTCTGTTTTTGTCATTTGCCACAACAACAATGATTTAATCTGATATTTTACCAAACGCACTAATCAACTTTAATTTTAATTAATATTTTACCAAAAGTCTAATTGTTTTTTTCTCACAGCAACGCACATCAGAAAAGTGCTTTTATAAAAGCCGCGGCAATACCAAACTAAACCTTAAGCTAGTCAATGTTAATAATACAAAAGTTCTGTTTGCCAGTTTGGCACTCACATTCGAATAAGCAAATATATGTTCTCTATTGGACTATATGCCTCTTTATATAACTTTTCAAAATCCCTTCCTTTTATGATATCATGCCACATGTCCTAAATCTCCTTAATTACTACTTATGCCATCCCTTATCTAATACAACTTCCTTCTTTCCTATTAGTTCCTCCCTTGTCCTTTTGATCTTATGGATACTTTCTTAGTGGACTTGGGCTTTAGTCCCCATGTTTCATGTTGGGTTTACCTTCCTTTTGGGGGCGCACTAGCCGGCTAAAGGTTAACATTTTCATGTATCAACACCTGGTGCTTATGGTTGTTTGGGGCATTGCTTTTTTGTCTTCGTATATTTCGAAGCTTGCTGCAAATGAGTTTCTAAAAGAAATTTCACTGTCCCTTAATTCTAGCAGCAATTTATAGTGAGTACAGGAGGACTGCATGTTCCTATTTTTCTTCGAAAATGATTTACATCCCACGGGTTGTATCGATGTGAAACAAGGGGGTGGGACCACACTAAACCCCACCCCCTACAAATCCGCCGGGTCACAAGGTCTCTTCCTTCTTTCTCTCTTGCAGGATAACCCTTGGATGTGTATCACTTCCGATTTTTCTTCACTATTGGACCCTTGGGCCTGCTGGTATCTTGGGCCTGCTGGTCTACTTTGACCCAACAGGCAACAACAACTTGAGTGAAAACGGAATTCACACACTCATCTTTTTTTAAGGTACTGAACAGTAGCATTTCACTTGAATAAGTGAAAATAAAACTCATACACTCAGGAGCATCCACAAATGCTAAAAGTGTATAATTCATCCTAACTTTTTTTTTTTTTTGATGCATAATTCATCCTAACTAAAATGCCAAATATATAGTAGCCAAAATACCAAACTTGGTCGACAGTCTTAATGGGCAGGTGATATCTTTAGCCGAGTTTAAAACACCTCTTGGAAGCAAGAAGAGGGAATTAGAAAGTGGAGATGTTTATTCAAAACGAATCCTATAAAACATCATCTCTTTGTTTCTTTTCTTTTCCAAACTATTGCACTGTGTTAAGGGGTGACCAGAGTTGCTTTTAATTCAGTTTAGCAAAAATGGTACAAATAGAACTACACTACACCATACTCACGTCAACCACAATGAGGTAACTATACCATTGCCTTTTTACTAAACTCATCTTTCCCATATCTACTTGATCTCCTTATTTCGCCTCAGTGGCATCTATACTCAATTTGACCATTGACCATTTAGGCTGGGTTTGGTAATGCTTTTATTTTCCCAAAAACACTTTTAAAATCTATATATGTCAATAATTTTTAAAATTGGTGTTTGGTAAAAAAACCAAAGTGCTTTTTATCCCAAATCACTTCCCAAATTCCCGAATTTTCAAAAGTCGGGAGGAGGAGCTTTTGTGTTACAAAAGCATAAGTTTTGGTCCCACCAAAATTTAATGCTTGATTTATCCTTTTTGTCCCTCTTTTATTTTGTAAATGACAAAAATTACCCTTAAATATATATACGATCATTTTATTTTATTTCTTATATTTTATTCTTTAAATATTATTACATTTTATTTTCAAACTATTTTATGATACCATTTCATTTAATTTGTCAATAAAAATAAATAATTACTTAATTTTAGTTTGATTTTTTGTTTGAAATTTTTTTTTTCAAAATTTTACTCAAAGTGGTTAAGTAAATTTTTTTTTAACAATTATAATAATAATAGCAATTAGTAAATTTAATATCTAATATATTTATAATTAATAGTAAAAAAAATTAATTATTTTTAAACTCAATAGAATTGAATAAATCTATTTTCAGAGATATGTCTGTTTTTGTCATTTGCCACAACAATAATGGTTTAATCTGATATTTTACCAAACGCACTTTGATTACTTTTTAATCGACTTTAACTTTAATTAATAATTTGCCAAACGTTTAATTGTTTTTTTTCTCACAACAACGCACCGCAGAAAAGTGCTTTTATAAAAGCCCAAAGAATACCAAACTAAACCTTAAGCTAGTCAATGTTAATAATACAAAAGTTCTGTTTGCCAGTTTGGCACTCACATTCGAATAAGCAAATATATGCCTTATCTTTTCATTGGTCCATTTGACTTCTTTTAACAACATGTACCATTCAACCATCCATAGGTTTGACATGAATCTTGTACTGATCATAAAGTTCATTGTTTCATGTAGTGAGCAAAACATTGCTCAAGAGGCCAAGAATGAGAGCACTAACCGTGGAAAGTACGAGCATATATATATAATCTTGATAGAATACGTATAGATTGGATTCCTCATCTTCTATTAAAAGTTTTTCTTTTTTTTCGCAATTTTAGAAAAGCTATATGATAGATTCCATGCATAGCCTAAACTTCAAGTCCGTCAAATCACGATGAGTCATTGATGCCATTCCAGTGCAACTTTCTTATTAGATCATATTCACGTATCACGTAGCTTAGGTTTCCTATTTTAGTTTGCACACTTAATTTCCTACTTAAACTAAACATGCAGAATATACTGTTCAACGGCTTCCTTAGAAGCAAACTAAAAATGGATGAGTAAACTAAAAATTTATGAGGTAGCTAGTTATGTCTTTACTTAAAAAACTAGCGTGTTTCAGTTTTTGTATTAAGATTCTGTCTTGCACAGAATTCTCTGATTTTCTTTGTTCATCTTAATTAAGGTCTTTTGCTAGTCTGTTTTCTCAGTTCCTCTTTGAAATACTAGCTGCTGGTTGAGTATTAATTAATTCTTGCTGCATATTTAGTAGATTTTCTATCTCTTGAGGCAGATTATGGATGGAGCCCTTAAAAGTGCTGAAGAAAATCAAAATACCAGAATCCAAAGAAGAAAATCACTGAAATGTTGGAGAAAATTGAAAAATGCCAGAATCCAAAGAAGAGTCGTATATATTAATGGGATCACTAGTGTATACAGCAGTACTAGTCCTACGGCTCTTACTGTACATAGGAATTCAGCTGCATATATGTCACTTCAAGAGAACAAAATGCTCTTACATTTGCATCCTATAATTTAGACTAAGATTGGAAGTGAGTTTTTCTATAATGTAACTTTATTTTAGTTCTTCTAATGGTTCTTAAATAATTTTATAATATGTCATCTACTAGTTGGCCTGGTCGAATTGAGCTCCTATCATAACTTCTTCTTCTGCAAATTCATGTTTAACGACAACCCAACATTAATCCTAAACCATTGTATACCATTCATGTTGATAGATGGTAACCGACGGATCGCAGGTTGGTGATCCATTATGCATGGGCAGTCTCGTTGATGATGATAGCCACTCACGGTGATGTTGTCCATATAAATTCCGAAAAGATGGTACAGCATAGATGTTGTGGGTTCACGAAATAGAGAATGAGCTTGAACACTTGATGATCTATTCTTACTGATCAGAGAACCATGAAGAGACACCATATTTAAGAATCTATGGTGATTACTCGTGTTAGCATGCAACCTCTTAAAACCAGTATACACATTTCTCACTTTGTCATTCGGTGGTCTATATTGCTTTGGAAACTATATAGTATGTTTATTCAAAACTAATTCTATGAAAATCTTCACATTTTTTACTTCTGCATGTCCATTTTTCAAAGCAATGCACCACCAACGAGACGGTGGTGAACGTACACACCTGTTTTAAAGGGGTGACCAAAGTTGTTTTCATTTCAGTTTAGTAGAAATGGAGCACTACGCCATAGTCCATACTCACCGTCAACCTCAACGAGGTATATAGCATAAACCTTTTTAACAAATGGTTCCACTCGTATTTCCCCTATCCACTTGGCATCTGTCTTCAATTTGACCTTTTAAGCCAGTCAATGTCGATCAACCGATCATACAAAATTTTGTTAGCCTGTTTGGCACTCACTTTCAAATAAGATAATATATCCCGGCTAAATTGGGGCCTATAGGTTTTTACTTCTCACACCCCAAATTACTCTAGGCACCCAAACCTTATAAAAATACTAATTTACCCCATTAATTTCTAAAACTCACTAATAAAAATTCTAATCTTTCTATTTTCAAGAAATCCAAAATCAAAAAAACCTAAACCTAAAAAATCTTTCCATTTCTATCATAAACTTTCCAAATTCTCAAAACCATAATCAAATTTCTTTTATCCTCTACTCCGACGATCTTCGATCCAACCAAGAAGAAGGTAAATCTCCATCAACCCATCTTATTATCTTATTGATTTACATCTTTAAATCAGCATTTTTGAAAAATCAAAACTACGATTATACCTTAATCGCTTTTATTGACTTTATCGAATAAACCGATTCTGGATTTTTTTTCGACCATGAAGATCATGCACAGTAATCGGTTTACATTAGGATTAACATTATCCGATTGTGTTTATATGCCAGAATCGGTTTATATATGTAATATGTATAATCCGATTAATATAGTCTTTTCATCTTTCTTTTTCGAATCGGGGTACATATATTTCTTTATGTACCGATTTTTAACTTGATTTTTGTTTATTTTTTGTGTAGAATGGACTTGGACACCTACCATTCTACAATCGCGATTTAACCGTGGAGGATATCTTGAGGCAACCACAAAGAGTGCCGGTGAGAGCATATACAAGTTCGCATTCGGAAGGCAAACCCTACTTTGAAGCCCTTGAATTGATTGATAAGCTTTCACTTGAAGAGCTTATTGAGGTCATCACCTTCGCCAGGGATGAGGAGAAACATGATTTCATCCGGGAGGGAGGTCCATGCGAAATGCAAGATATATGTGGGAACTAATGGTCAAGCACAAGCCGCCGCTCCCGATGGTGGTGATGCTTGGTGATGTCGCTCCCGCGATGATGGTGATCTTGTGCTAGTGCTCCCGCCGATGGTGGTGATGTCAAAAGCTTGCTGCTCCTGCTGTTTAAGTTCTTATGTTTAAGTTTTACATATTAAAAGTTTAAGTTTACAAGACTTGTGGTTATTTTAAGGTTTTTATTTTGGATGATATCTCGTGTTGAATTTGATGAACTTGAAGCTTTAATTATAATTATGTGTTGTTTCTACAATTCTAGCTCGACATGTCAAGAATCGGTTTACTCGATATGTCTTTATAAACCGATTATGCAGGCAAATTTTTCTGGATGTTATTGAATCGGATCACATATGGAAATATATAAACCGATTATGCAGGCCAAACTTTCTGGATGTTATAGTATAGAATCAGATCACATATGGAAATATATAAACTGATTATGCAGGCCAATCTTGCTGGATGTTATAGTATAGAATCGGATCACATATGGAAATATATAAACCGATTAGTATCGGGTGAAAATTCAAAATTTAAAATGACTCTAAACTGTTTACTTTGGTCGCAAGAAAGAACGATTCCTTGTGGCATATAAGCACAATCGGATTTTATAGTCCTTCTAAAAGACTGATTATTTCAAATTATTACACGTTTTTCAAAAAAAAAATAGCCGTTTGGGACTTTCTCTATAAATAGAGACCTCACCCCTTGGACCCCATTTGCCCCAAAATTGATCATTTTATTCCCCCTCACTCCATATACTCCACAACTACTCATTTCATACATATACATACAAGAAATGGCATCATTCGACTCCGCGGAAGATTTGACAATCACCAAAGCTTGGTATGCGGAAAAACGACTTATACGTCAATGCTTCGAAAGGGTGGATTCCGTAACCTTTTGGGCTAGGGTACACAACACATTTTGCCAAAATTTTGGGAATCCTAACTCAAGAAGTGTTCAACAAGTGCACGATAGGCACCTAGTCATAGAAAATGCGATACTTGCTTTTTTAGCTCTCCAACCTCGGATTTTTAACACTCGCCCCTTCACCTTGTCCATTGCACAATTTGTAAGTAATTTTGTGGTTTATTTTACGTGACCCATGTTGTTTTATCTTCCATTGAAACACCACTAACAAATGTAAGTTTGTTTTTGTGTTTTTGTAGCACGAAGCGCGTGAAAACGCGGCTACTTGGAGGTAAAGGGGGAAGCATTCATTCGATGCAAGCTATCACTTCTTGTCGATAGAATCCCTGAGGATAACCCGGACTACTTGGATGCGGTATCGTCTTCGTGGAGGAAGATTGATGGATTTAGAAGTTTTTGTATAGGTTTTGTGGGTAGACCTCTATGTAAACCCTCACGAGACTATAACTCGTCCACTAGGGTCGCCTAGGGGTTTAAAGGCTTGATGCATGTGCTAAATGCATCCTACAATAATAATGCGATGAATGAAAATTGGTAATGAAAGGAAACAATCGGTTTATATATGTCATTAGAAAAATCCGATTCCCATAATCGGATTATAAAACATGTCAAAGTAAACCGATTTTGGAAGTCCTCTCGGTAATTCTAAACACCAATCCGGATCGGTTTACAAGTGAATGAACGTAAACCGATTCTGTAACTTTTACAATTTTTTTTCAAAATGTTGATGTTTTGATGAACTCTCGAACATTGGTTAATCTCAATCCAAAACAAAATTAACCCCTAATATGATTAATTACTGCTAATTAATCAGGGATAAAATAGGTAGTTTGATAATTATTTCGATAAGGGGTGGTGTGAAGTGATTTCTAGTGACATTTTTTGTCATCTAGTTATAGGCCCTAATTTAGCCAGGATAATATATTATGCTTTCACCTTTTCATTATTTGGCTTGTTTTGACAGCACGTACCATCCATGGGTTTGACTTGAATGTTAATGTTCAATATTCGTTTCACGCAGTCAGCAAAACGTTGCTCAAGAGGCCAAGAATGACATGATTGGAAGCACTAACCTTGGAAAGTACGAACATATATAATCTTGAAGGAAATTGGAATACGTATAGATTAGATTTTTAATTTCTATTAAAAAAACTTTTCTTTTGCAATTTTAGAAAAGCTGTGTGACAAATATATTCCATGCACAGGCTAAACCACAAGTGTGTCAAATCACGATGAGTCATTGATGCCATTCCGGTTCGACTTTCCTATTAGATCATATACGTATCCTCCCGCAATTATTGAAGTCAAATGTCGTGAAGCCACTAAATAAATGGTACTGTACATTTGGCTGCTAAAGGAGAATCCGGAAGGGTATACAATGCTCACCTTTTGTCAAATTCGGACCACGTCAAAGTTCCGGTGGGATGTTTTTTTATTTATTTTTTCTAATTTGAAACAACAAAATAGGTACTCAATTTGCAAAAAATGATTTCAAAAGGTCTTCTTAACTTGTATCCAAATAGATTTAAGTAGCCAATAATAATCCACCTTTTATATTGGGATTGATCGTTCTTGGGGGTGTATTTTTCTTTGAACTTATATAACAAAAACTGGAATTCATGAGTACCCTTGAGATTTAGAATTTAGTTTCTCACCTAGACCCGTTGTTGTTTTTTTTTTTTTTTTGGCTACATTGGCCTGAAGTCAAAAAAACTAAACACTCAATCTCACTTCTCTCACCACAGCTCTACCAACTTGATTATCACTGATCAGATGACTGATGTTTTCGGGGGTTGAGAAATCCACACCCCCTCTAACACATTAGCATCACCTCCCTTCGCTAAGCAGTCTGCAACATAATTAGCTTCACGATATCTCTGTTGAAAAGATATACTTTTGCTATATTGGCTTGGACCAGTTTTGCATTTAACTTTCATATACTATTGTTTATACTTTGCAAGCTTGCATTATGAGTAGTGTCATATGTCTTAAATTATGATAAATTTTCGGCAGAAGTGCAAATCATTGTAAGCAAAACGTACAGTATCAAATTCATTATTGTTTAGGTTCGATAAAAGGAAATGACAATTAAGAATACTCATGTCAAAGAATCGTAATTTAAAAAAGGAATCAATTAAATAAAAAGAAACGCATGGTAATTTTTTATCTTTTGAGAATGATATATTTTACTTATTTATTTTTTGATTAAGGAAGGATATAATTTTATTAAAATGAGAAAAGCTATAGGAAAAGAGATGGTCAAGAGACCAAAACGCCATCCAAAAAAGGCATTATCAGTTACAGTTTCCCTCTAAAATCACCTTCTAGTGAGATGTTAGCTTTCGGACATGATGGTTTTGGAATATTTGGAATATTTGCGGATGAAACCCTAGTTAGCAATTCGGGGTACGTGGACTAGTTCGGGACGGCATACGTACGGGAATTATTCGGATTCGGATAGGTCGGATTCGGTCAAAAAACCGGTCAACGGTTAGTTGTTCGAGAGTAGTTCGGTACGGATACGTACGTGTATAATTCGTTATAGAAATGTGAGTTCGGTATTCAAAATTCGGCATTACTCCCTCCGTTCCATTTTACTTGCTTTTTTAGGGTTTCTTTGGTGTTCCAAATTAGATGATAGTTTTAGTTTTTTTTCCCCAATTTTCCCTAATCTACCCTTGCTTTGGAATCACACCAGAGAATTAATTCTCATGGTAATCAACACAAAAACAATTACTCTAACTTTTAAATATACCCCATGGAGGATATATACTCAATCTTGTACATCCCAAGTACATTACTATGGGATTGATAAGTTTCCCCTATATTCTAGAAACACAAAACTAGGTTATTTAACTTTTTAAGTAGGAATTAATATGGGTATTATTGGAAAGATTTTACTCTCTCTCGATATTTCTTAATATCCGTGAAAAACTCTACAACGTAGTAAATCGGAACGGGGGAGTATTAAATAATAAAATTTTAGAATTTTATAGGTTGGGATGTGTAGTTTGTGCTAAAAAGGCAACATATACTAAATATCATTTAATTATATCACCAAGTCAAGTTGGTCCAAATGGTTCAGATACTTCAAGGGATCTTGAAGTCCCGAGTTCGATTCTCATCTCAATTTTTTTGTGAAAACCACACTTTAAGGGGATGAAAATGGACAGTTGGGCTCGAGTTTACCTCTGGCCCACACTTTAAGGGGATGAAAATGGACAGTTGGGCTCGAGTTTACCTCTGGCCCAGTATAACCAAGGCGAATCAGTACGCCGAACTTTCATACGTCACGAATTATTCGCGCATGATTCGGGATCCCCATATAGTTCGCGTACCAGGGACGGTGTTTGAAGTATTCGGCCGTATGATTCGAATTCGGACGATTCGGATTCGTTCGCGTATTATTCGCGAATAATTCGCCGAATTACTAACTAGGGATGAAACCCATATGAAAACTGAACTTTAACTCTATCAATGGCCACTTGCACCTCATCGCCTTTTCTTTGGAAACAAAGGAATGGAAGAAACGGGGAAGAATTTATGGCCTAGCTATCCTTTATTTGGGCCTAGCTATCCTTTATTTGGACACTTAAAGAGAGAAAATGTCAGAGGTTCCCGGTCCTTAGTCACCGGAAAACGAAATCGAATATTAAGGGAGGAGGTCGCGGATCCATTCTTCAGGATAACGAGGTAGCTCTGAAATGCAACATTCAGGCGAAAGCTTATGAGATATGGGGTAACGGCAAGATCATTACCATTAGGGAAACCTGTAAAGGGAAAAAGTGGATTAATTCTTTCACCGTCGACGGGGGTTTATGGTTGATTGCAAAACTCCATGAGATTCTTCATGAAGAATTTCTCAAACAAGAATGGTCTTACTCTTGTACAATCAATGGTTTCTTTTATCCAGGGATAAAAACAAAGGAGGGGAATTTTTAAAGTTATCTATTCCCGATTCTAAAGGGTTTTTGCACCCTAGTTACTTTCCGATGGGGAAGAACAAACAGTATTGGAGAGAATTCTCAGAAAACCCTTGAGAGATGTTGCAATTACAGCGATGATAAACCTCAAGCTCTTAATGTCACACAGACAAAAAGGTATTCTCCCATTAATGGTCCTTCTCCTATTAATTGCTGGTCAAAATCTCCCCTGGTAGCAACTACAGCTTCAAGTGATTCACTGATTAATTATCTCGGCAATTGGAATTTGGCTTTAAAGCTAGAAGTAAAGGCGTTAAATGTGGATTGGTCAGAAATAGGAGGGTGGTTACAACAAAACCTGGATATACAAGATTCTTTTTAAGATTTGGCGTTATCCTTCAATGAAGCTTTGATTTTTGCTTCATCATCGGTGGAGAAAAACAAATTTGTTTCCACGGGCTCGTTAATAGTGGAAGAGGTGGAAATCAAGTTTTCTTGTTGGTCTTTTGAGAAGGCTACTTCTTCAAATCCCAAAATCTCTAATGTTTGGATTGTAATTACTGGTGTCCTCAAAAGATACTTGGGATATTTCTCTGTTTCATACTATCGGGCGACTTGTGGAGGGCTTTTTAGCAATTAGTCATGAGACTAGAATCAAAGTAATGTCAGAGATTAGAATCAAAGTAAAAGGACCAGTTCCAACAGGGGAATGGTCTCTTGGGTTAGCAGGGAAACAAGAGTGGATTTCAGCTCGAATCTCTCTGGCCGAAAAACAAGTAGAACACTCATCGGGAATTCATCGGAGCCTGGTCTTTGAACCTGAATCCTCATCGGTGGGTACTGGTATGGAGGAAGAGGACTCTTTGCGTCGCTCAAGGCTGAAGCAAGGACATCCAGCTGTCATTGCACCGTTGGATAGTACTTTCACTCTCTTAAATGCTCAACCATCTCCATTTAATGGCGTCAAGGACAACATTGCTTTGTCAGAGTCAGGTCAAAGATCAAATTCAAATTTGAATTGTTGTGCTCCGTGTCAAAATGCTAACGTTACAGCTTGTCAGGGTGGCCCATCGAAAGCCCGTTTGGGATTCCTCCCTAAAGGTACTTTTGATAAGAGCAAAAAGCCCGTGATTATAGAGAGCCCACCTTCTTCATTTTCTAGTAAGTCTCTGGATCGGCCACTTGATGTAACTAGTAGACCAGTGGAGGAAGACGTGTCTCAGTCTTTGAGGCTATGTCTAAGAAAATGCAGGTTGCGTGTGAGACGATATTCTCGCTAAATAAGGGCAAAATTTGCTATCCCTATTTAGAAGAAGGTGAAATCCGAATTCTTAGTTGCGGGGAGAATAATGAGCGATGAGAGAATGAGCTTCAATAATCCCATCGTCTAATTCAATTAATTCTCAAGAGATCATAATTCCACAGCATAAGGGCTCAATTGGTCATTCCAACTCTGAAGAAGGAGAAATCCCAATTTCAAGTTGCAGGGAGGTCGGGGTGACAATGGAAGTAAATCATACACACCCATCGTCTAATACAGTCAATTCATCATTGGGGTCTAAAGGGCTAAATCAAATGGCGGAAAGAAACAACATTGTACACCAGGTTAGCAACCTTGAAACCCCTTCTGATTCTTGTTTCTTGGGAAGACAATGTGATCCCGTAAAAATTAAACAAGGCTCAAAGATACCTGGAACATAAGTTTGGTACTCTATATGATATGGCAACAGGAGTTTTAAGTCCTACGGAAATGACTTTTCCTGATTCTAAAGAAGAGTTTATGGAGATGATTGTTCATGGAATTCAACTTCATGTGGATGCTTTGAAAACCAAATTTGTGAAGGGGAAGAGGAAGATTCTAGTGGAATTTCTATTCCATCAAGAGTTAGAGTTTCTCCTAGTCTTGGGAATGAGTCCCATGGATTGAATCAAATGGATGTTGGGGCAAATTCCTCGTCTTGGATCCGTCAATTCCCCTGGATTTGAAAATTATAACCGATTCCAAGGGAATGAAGAAGATCAGACGTTTCCTCAAAATTGCCGACATCGCATTACCAAATCAGCAGGTGTCCGAGCCGGTGTGCACGAAGTCTAAAGTGACTGGTCCCTCCAAAATAATATGTTAAGCACTAAAAAAATGCTCTTGAAATCGCGGTGTCCTAGCCGGTGTGCAAGAAGTCTAGTCCCGATAAGATTTCAACGGAGTAATCTCATGGAGTTTGGTGGTATGTTGGGGTTAAGCTTTCCATCTTCAAAGCAAATCGTCATGAAATGTTTAGTGGTGTGGCAAAAAATCACAAGGGTTTAAATGTGGAAGAAATTGATGAAAAAACTACTTAAATGTAGCTTGCGCTTTTTGTTTTAGTTCGCAAGTAACAATGGTTGTTTAGTTTCTAAGGTCAGATCAAAAGGTCTTTTTTGCTTTTTGATTATCCTTGAACTTTTTTCTTTGGTTGGGGTTGTTTTCCCCTGTTTTTGGTGTATTCTCTCGCGCACAGCTTGTGTGCTTCGTAATACAATTCCTTTTGATCGATCAAAAAAAAAAAGCTATCCTTTATTTGGGTTAATTGGGTGCATTTTTCAAAATGATTTTTTTTCTCACCATTTCTCTTGTTAAATCTCACTATTGGTGAAACCTTTGAGAGTAGAATGTCAAGAAAAAAGGAAAAAAACCATGACACAATGCACCATATTTTATGTGTCATCTAATTTTGGATCTTCGAGAGACATGATTTATCTCTCAAACTATACCATGAGAGACATGATTTATCTCTCAAACTATACCATGGATATTCGTAAATTTTGAATCATTAAAAAGCATATAAAACACCTATGTAACGAATATAAACATGACCATCAAATGATATAATTAGCTCAACTAATTTGGGACGGATGGAGTATATCTTACTTTGTAGGGATGTCAACGTGTCTCTGGGGCTACAATTTCACATCTCCATAGTACAACCACCCTTTCTAAAAACGCAAGGATGAGTAAAACTATGTCAAGGACGGATATAAAAAAGGAAATGCTAGACCCACCGAATTTTCAACCGAAATGTCTCCCAAAAATTGATCGGGTGGCAGTCACTTTACGACTCTAACAATGGGATGGCAAGAATATAAAGTGGGTCTCCTTTTTTATCTCTTGCGGTGTGATTTTGGGGATTTTCTCCTTGGTGGATAAATCATTTCCAATAACATCTCAGTTCCATTGACATGACTTCATTCAGCATGGATTCCCCTACATTGATTTTGAAATAAAAAAATTCAACAGAATAAATGAAAATAAATTAGTGGAAATAAATAGAAACATATAACTTTATATGGGTCACCCATATTACTATGAAAACACCTCTTGTTATTCTATTGCCACAATGTGGTTCTCTTTTCTTGTTTTTTTGATTTATTATTTGATTTTTTTTTTTTTTTGCTGTATAGGGAAACAGCTACTTTAACCAAATTTGGACTGTTTGTTCTTTTGAATGATAAGGAAAATATTGTTGATGATGCTTTTTGATGGGTTTATCACACTCCTTTTCCTCTATAGTTGGTTCCCAACAAGAAAAAAAAGAAAGAATCTCATGAGCAACAACCAGAGCACATTTTAAATCTCATGTCTCAACTCCTTTTCCTCTATAGTTGTTTTCCCCAAGTTTTTATCTATAAATAGCAGATGGAAATAGCATCATTTGACACAAGTAGTAGAAGACTAGAAGTAGTAGTTTTGGGGTCTCTTTCATACATTTAACAAATATTTAGATTAGACTTTCAGTCAAATTCATCTAAACGACTTGAATGAATAGGTTGATAGTACAATGCAGCCAAGGATGACTTGCCGGCATCAGCTAAACTACGGTCTACAAAAGTTTGATCTAGCTTTCAAAAAGTGATAGTCGGCATGTTGTTCTTGGCTACATTGAACTATCTTCTTCTCATTTAAGTCGTAGATGATTATACTGCAGAGAAGATGAAGCCAGAACTTGATCAGTGCCATTATCCAAAGGTCTAGCATGAAGATGTAGAGAGTCCAATGCATCCGAAGACTACTTGCCAGCATCGACTAAACTATGGTTTCATAGAAGCAGGCTGGCATGTGGCACTTGTGCTAGAGTGGGTTCTGTTTTTCTCATGTAAGACCTCAAAGGATAGAAAGACAGAGACCTCAAACAAACGCTTCATCAACAACGAATACTAAGAACAATAAGGTTTAGTGCTTCATCTTATTCCATTCGTATGTTACTGTTTTTATGTACCTGGACAACTACTTTAATATCATTCCCCATTTCAGGTATGTCGATGCAGGTCAACATTATAGGCTGGTCGAACATATCTCAACCCTGCTGGAAAGATCGTGTGGTCATATTTTCTTGTGATTATAGAGGTTCGCTCCCGTCGTGTTTTCAACCAATTTATACAATAAGTAGTGACGGAGCCAGACTTTTTCCAAGTGGGGCAAATTTATATGATAAAAAGTCTCAGTATATACTAGCCGGTATGCAAATTTAAAGTCAGATTTTTTTTGGATATTTTATTGACTTTTTAGTACTAAGTAAGTGAAAATCAAATCATAAAAAATTTGGATTTAAATTAGATATTGTAATTTAGATCGTTTTTTTGGTTTTACTTCATACATCTGATGCATTTGTATTAATTTTACATGAATTTTATAATTTTGACCCCATTAAAAATAAATTTTCAATTTTATCAAACATATTTTCCCCCACAGGACACGTAAATTATAAAAACTAGATAGTAACCCGTGCTTCGACCGGATTCAGGTCAAGGTTCTGCTCAAAATGAGTTCATTGTCTGAGCCAATGGGCCAATGCAGTTATCATAATTCATAATAACATCTATATACGAATACTTAGCAGGAAGTTGTACAGGGAAACTGATGCCGTGTGTATGAGGATATGCCAAAATAATCATCCCAAATCATATTAATTTGGAAAACAGAGACTATAGTAAGCTAGCAAAACAAACAGAGAAAATGGGAGCCACATTTTAAATCAATTTGTTGTCCATTATTTGTATTTGGAACATCTGGATGAGGATCTGCAAATAATCAACATCTAGCTGTGGCGTCATTTATCTTCTTATCCTAAAGTTAGGACATGCCAAAACAGTGGAAGCCTAAGAAGATCTGGTAGAAATTCTTGAACCCCATTTACAGTGTACAAAAACTGTACAACTCCATGGCCAAATAAAAAGAGTTTCTCGGAAATCCAATCACACTCTTCTCTAAAAACAAAATAGTGAAGATAACTTAGCTCACATGTACTTTGTCTTCCATTAATCCTGGTAAACCCAAACACCCAAAACACAGTTTCAAATATCGAGTTCGATATTATCTGCAGAAAGGAAATTAGAGAAGTTATTCACTGACCTCTTAGAAATTTCAAGTCCTTTGGGAGCATATTGTTGCTGCATTTATTTTATAAAACTGATCCAGGAAAGTACATGAAATTATGAGCAAGTAAAATAGATATAAACAATCCTAACTATGTCAACCAAATTAAGCATACTGTCGTTTATTGCAGCGTAAGGCCTAATTATTTAGGTTTCTACCTGGAAAATGAAAGCCATAAAAGAGTCGCCAAATTGTATCAAGTCACGCAAATAATGAATATCTAGATAAAAATCACTACAGTGAAAGTACAGTATGAATCACAATAGTATGTGCAACTGCTCCCAGCAGGAATTGCAATGTCGATGTTCGGTAAACCATATGCAGACAACATATAATTTTTTAAGCATATAGAAATGAATACATCCTTGAAACAATATAGTCTGAAAATCAATTTTGATGGGCTATCTGAAACGGTAATTATCATGCATGCAAGTAACTAACAATCACAACAAAATTATGATTGCGAGTATATGGAACACCCTTGTTTTTATTAACTGATGGTGTTATCGGGGTATACCTTCATAAACTAAGAAGGAAGTATGTGTATCTTTGATCTTTCTTTGAAGTCCAGTGTTCAATTCTCCATGGAATTTATTGCATTGCCATCTTTCTTGATCCTTTTTCTTCTGGTCCTTGTCTAATTCCCAGTGGAATATGAATGCAGTAGTTAGCAATAAAACTGTTGCAAGTGCTTCCAATAACATGTCACAATTGTAGTGTTGAGTAAGTCAGGAATTAGTATACACAACAGAAATTAAAGCATATGTACACCCAGATGCTTGATTTACCTCTGACTGGCCGGATTAGCTGAAATTTCTTCTATCATATCAAATTGAGAATATTTAGTACGATGTTCTTCCATAGATAACTGCAAAGTAATTATATTTAAGGGAAAAATATTTACACTGCTGTTAACGCGCATATATACCACATGAAGAACAAACCAACACAAAAAGTTCTTAAGTTGCATCAGCATTCTTTCGCCCATAAGCATTACAAAATCCAGAGAAACCATTGGGAACAACTTAAGGAGGATAATAATTGTTACCTTTTTTCTTCTTCAGATTCTATAAGTGCTTATAGATGAATCCAGAAACGACCAATAAGAAATCTTAATTACCCTGTAATAAGTTTTATCTCTAAACATCACTACAAAATCATCTCAAATATTCAAAACCAAAACCTGCATAACAGAAAAACCCATACTTTCAATTTATGAATTTAAAATCATATTTAACAGAGATGGGTTTTGATTAGTTCAATTCGTAGATAAATAAATTAGATAATTACCTCTTCTGAACTGTTAAAAGGGTGTAAATCTTATAAGAGAATTGGAGAACTTGTCTTCCAGCAAATCAACCAAAATCGCCAAACCCTATATCCAAAATCCAAAACCAAAACATGATAGAATCATTAAAAAGAAAAAGAAAAAGAGGAATACAGATTCGACAATACCATTTCAAATGGAAAGTTCCTGATACATATTGTCAATCTCTAAGAAAAAACTACGAAGAATGAAACACCTGAGAGATACGAAGAAGGGAAAAATGGAAAGAAGTAGTGGGATTAGTTTTGATCATAAGTTTATTTCTTGTACGGGACATAAGTGGGGATTAGTTTTGAATCACTTTTGATTATGTTCTCGGTAAAGTGGGAAGTGGATCGGGTAAGTGGGGGTTAACTTGGAAGCCAAATAAGTGGAATGTATGTAACTGCGATATGTGGGGCGAGAAAGAAGGAGAGAGCTCCATTTTACAATACTCACACTAAAATTGTCCACATCAGTTTTTTGTGGGGCCAGAGTGAAGGAGAATTGAGTATTAAGTTTCAATTATCATGTTGTTGGATGGATTGAATTATAAGCCTATAGGGATGGGATTTCAAAAACAAGTGGGTCGGCGGACCCCATTTGTCCCTACATCCCTCCGTCCCTGACAATAAGAGTAAGAAGTGTAATGCAGAAAAGAATGCTTTGCCAACGTCCAGACTCCAGTTGTTAGGACTTGAGAGACATCCAGTAGCCCCATTTTGGGATCTCTTCATTCATTCAACTATATATCAAATAGTTGCAGTAGATGGTCAGTCAAATTCATCTTAACGACTGGAATGAATAGATTGATAGTACAGTGCAGCCAAGGATGACTTGCCGCCAATTAGCGGTAGACCAAAAAAAGTGACCAATAAACATTTACAAGAATGATTCATATTTATGGTTTTCCTACTGCATAATAAATGGTAGTCGGCAGGTTCTTCTTGGCTACATTGACCTATCTTCTTTTCTTTCAAGTCATAAATGATGTTATAGATAATACTGCAGCAAAGTTGAAGCGAACACTTGATCAGTGCCATTATCCAATGCAGCCAAGGATGACTTGCCGGCATCTTCTAAAGTATGGTTTCATGGAACTAAGCCGGCATGTTGTCCTTGTGCTACACTGGTTTGTACCCTCAAAGGTTTTCCTCCAATACGTGTCACTCATCTATTATTGGATCATGGTTGTTCGTCAGGACCTATTGTTTTTCAAATGGGTTCGCGATTTAGAGCATCTGCAATGCATGACATCAAAGATTCAAGATTTTTTTTTTTCTTTATCAAAGTTTCAAGTTTCATCTCCAATGCAAAGGTGGAGGTCATAAAAAGGATGACATGGCTAAGTGGGGACAAAAGAGTTTCTTTATGACCTTGAGTGTTAAGTGCATCTCCAATACAAAAGGTCAAGGTCATTTTGTATATATAGTTCTTATTTCACTTGCTTGTGTGTGGGTGTGGGTCGCTAAAAGGTCAAGGTCATTTTGTATATATAGTTCTTATTTCACTTGCTTGTGTGTGGGTGTGGGTCGCTACAAAATGACACAAAAGTTAAAGGTAAAACTTTGTACCTAAATTTCATCTTTAATCCTTAAAGTCTTATTTAATAATTTTTATTTGATTAATGTGCTAGGAAGAAGAAAGATCATGGGTGTACACATCTCACAATTTCTATATTGCTCACCTCCATGCGATTTCTTAAGATAATTTCCCCCCCTCTGGATTACACGGTTGTTGATGGTGGTTTTTAGTTTAGGGTTAAAATCGTAAAACACTAAACCCTAGCAGACAGTGATGTCACAACATTTAAAGTAACAAGCATTTACCAGGCACATTTACTGAAACATTTAATGTGTCCCTAAATAACTACCGGGGTATCTTTTTCAAATAGGCCAGGGTTACGACAAGCCAAACCCTAATTCCCAAGTGTGCCAATGGCAAATTATGTCAGCCATACCGACCGCACCAAAGCATGCCAACCATGTTAGCCGCACCTCTGTGCCAATGGCAAATCATGCCAGCCATACCGATCCGCGCCAAAGCATGCCGACCATGCTAGCCGCACCTCTGTGCAATGGAAAATCATGCCACCACACCGACTCGCGCCAAAGCATGCCAACCACGCTAGCCGCGTGCCTGCAGCCAATGGAAGATCATGCCACCACACCTACCACGCCAAAGCATGCCAACCATGCTAGCCGCACCTCTGTGCCAATGGAAAATCATGCCACCCACACCGACCGCGCCAAAGCATGCCAACCATGCTAGACGCACCTCTGTGTCAATGGCAAATCATGCCAGCCACACCGACCGCGCCAACGCATGCCAACCATGCTATCCGCACCTCTGTGCCAATGGCAAATCATGCCAGCCCACATCAACCGCGCCAAAGCATGCCAACCATGCTAGCCGCACTCCTACCAATGGCAAATCATGCCACCACACCGATCGCGCCAAAAGCATGCCAACCATGCTAAATTTGCACCTCTGTGCCAATGGCGAATCATGCCAGCCACACCGACCGCGTCAAAGCATGCCAGCCATGCTAGCCGCACCTCCGTGCCAATGGCATATCATGCCAGCCACACCTACTGCACCATGCCAGACGCACCTCGCCATGTCCCCATGTCGTGCCACCATCCGCCTTCACTACGCGACTATCAAAACGAAGGCGTGCAACAATCAATGGTTGCCCTTCAGTCCCAATAAATCCTTTGTCCGTCTAAGGTTACAAACGACGTTTGCCCCAAAACCCTATCTTGGTCACGCACCTAGCCCAAGCTAGTCACGCCATGCGACTATGGCAAACCCTTGGCCCCACATGCCAAGCTAAAACGCACCTATCCCAAGCTAGTCACTCCATGCACCTATGGAAAACCCTTGGCCCCACATGCCAAGCCAAACCAAACCTAGCCAAGCTAGCCGCGTCTTGCAAACACACTTTGCCTTGGCCCTAGCCATGCTAGTCACATCATGCAAAGCCAAACGCCCTTGCCTTGGCCCTAGCCACGCCATGCGCCTAGGGAAAACCCTTGGCCCCACATGCGAAGCCAAAACCGCACCTAGCTCAAGCTAGTCACGCCATGTGCCTATGGCAAACACTTGGCCCCACATGCCAAGCCAAACCAAACCTAGCAAAGCTAGCCGCTCCATGCCAAACGCACTGCCTTGGCCCTAGCCATGCTAGTCACATCATGCCAAGCCAAGCACACTTTGCGTTGGCCCTATCCATGCTAGTCACATCATGCCAAGCCAAACGCCCTTGCCTTGGCCCTAGCCACGCCATGCGCCTAGGGAAACCCTTGGCCCCACATGCCAAGCCAAAATCGAACCTAGTCAAATCTAGCCACGCACAAGGTGAACCCTTGGCCCCACATGCCAAGCCTAACCACACCCTAGTCAGCCACCCGTTGGCCTTCCCTACACGGCCACCAAAACGAAGGCGTTCAACAATCAACGGTTTCCCTTCAATCCCGAGCAAACCTAGCCATCCAAGGTTACCCGGACGACACATGGTAACCTTTGTCCCGAAACTTAAGTTTGGCCATGCCAGACCTTACCATGCCAACGACATGCCAACCTAGCCGCGCCACCGCGTTGGCCCTCACTACGCGGCTACCAAAACGAAGGCGTGCAACAATCAACAGTTTCCCTTCAATCCCAGGAGCAAATCCTAGCCATCCAAGGTTACCAGACGACACATGGTAACCTTTGGCCCGAAAAACCTAAGTTTGGCACGCCAAACTTTTCCATGCCAACGGCATGCCAACCTAGACGCGCCACCACGTTGGCCCTCACTACGCGTCTACCAAAACGAAGGCGTGCAACAATCAACGGTTTCCCTTCAATCTCAGGAGCAAATCATAGCCATCCAAGGTTACCAGACGACACATGGTAACCTTTGGCCCGAAAACCTAAGTTTGGCCACGCCAAACCTTGCCATGCCAACGACATGCCAACCTAGCTGCGCCACCACGTTGGCCCTCACTACGCGGCTACCAAAACGAAGCGTGCAATGATCAACGGTTGCCCCTCCTCTCAAGATGCAAAATCTTGACCGTCGAAGGTCACCAGGCTGGCAAGTTTCCAGAGCTTCACTTGCCAAGCCACAACAACGTGCTACCTGTTTTCCAAAACATTCGAGACATCAACACAAACTGGGGGATCCTGTTTGGGTATTGGTTTGGCGGTTTACGCGTGCGGCGTACACTACGCCCGTCATAAGGAAGAGTCATAAAGGTGAGGCGGTTAGTAAATACGGGAAGTTATGTGGAAAACGTTCAAGGGACATAAAGCACATGCGTTAACAACTTTATGGGACATCAATTCCATAACATTAGCAATTTCATGAAAACCCGCCATGCGTTAACCACTTTATGGAACATCAATTCCATGCATACGGTTACCACCTCCTCCCATTTACTTCCCCACTCCTTAATGAGACCAGTGCGTTTTTACTCCGACTTGTATAAATAGGTCTTACCTATTTCCATTGAACAACAAGTTCATACGGGAGATACAACACTCGAAATACTTATTTGCTAGCTCACCTTGTTAGATCTCTCACTTTTCTCGATAACAAGTCGTAGTAACTCAACTACTCTTCCGTAATCAACTATTCGGTCTCACCACTTTCCTTGCTTCCTCCCCAAAACCAACCCATTCTCCTCCACTTTGTGACCGAAGCAAGTATGGAACGACCATTTCTTGGTTTAGGCCGGACTTGTACAGATTGATCTCTCGAATCTAAAGTACTTCCTTGCAGTACATTGTTTAGGGTTTAAATTGTTTCTCACCTGCACACCCGCAATTACCGAAATCAGCAGAAACCATTTTCACCTACAAACAACGGTTTGGATCTTTCCATCACAAAGGAGTATTTGTTAGAAGTTTTAACAACAATCCTTGTTTTAAATGATTCACTAAGCTTGACTTATTATCAATGACCTAAATACTCAATATCATCCCTCATTCTAGAATAAATAAAGAAGTATTTATTAGAAGTTCACAACAGAACTTGTTTTAATTGATTCACTATCCTTGGCTTATTTATGAACAACCTAAATACTCAATACCATCCTTCATTCAAGTATGAAACAAGCATTGATGGAGCTTATCCTCATTCTCGATTGGTTGGTTATCGTAATCGCACATTCTCACCGCTCTGTGAGGAAACCGTTCTCGCCCGTCGAAGAGAAGATTCTCAAGCATAAACAAACTAGGTGCAATCAAAGTTCAATAACCGTTAGTCAATCAAATCAATCGAAAACTAATAATAAACCGCAATTACTATTTTTCCACCAACGGTACTCGTAGAGCTTCTCAATCCCAAAGAAGTCTTTAAAATGAGCGGTCGTAAGAGATTTCGCTTAATTAGGGTATTCTCCTCTCTGAATAGACTGCTCCACCAGTAAAAACACAACAAGGTAGTTTTGCTGGCTCTTAGGATTATTTTTCTAGAAATGCAAACTTAGGTATTTATAGACCAAAGAAGTTTGGACACCAAGGAATTTCCAAAACCGAATATTCTCAAAGATACACAATAATGCCCAAATAGGTTTTCATAATTCCTGGAAATGCTTTGTCCAAATATCTATCGAAATCTCACTACAAAATCTTCAATTAGTAAATGCACATTACCAATTTTTATTTTCCGAGAGATATGCATTTAATTGCTAGTAATTAAAATAATATAAAACTAAAAACCTTAATTAAAAGATATCTCCTGGACTAAAAACCTTAATATTTCTACTTGTTACCTTGATCAATGTTGATGTTAAGATATCTCCGGACTTCTTTGGCATGATTACAAGTAAGAATGAGGCGGAATAAGGATTCATCTTCATACTTATAGATGCTGCAATGGTGTTGTATGGAATGATTATACTGAGAAAGTCTTTGTCTGGTAGGAACAACATCCTTTAGGCCACCCAACTGTTGGTTTTCGGTTCACCCAACCGATTTTTCACTTGACTTCGCAACGGTTTCAAAGAAGCTATGAATGTTTTAGCAATGCTTGATTGCAGTTGCTATATTTTTGTCGCATCACCTTCAAGCAATTAAGCAAACTAAAAATTTGCAACTCGTCCTGGAGACGTTATGAAATTTGGAACCAAAAACTACTTGAAATGTCTCCTTCTAGCCGACCAAGTTTTTTTATTCTGGTTCTAAATTTAGCAATCAAGCTTCTAGCCGTTGCTAAATATTTGCAACTTAAAAAAAAAAGGTCAAGTCTATCCTTATTGACTTAGTCAAGAGTTCCTGCAATATTTTCAGGCCATAACACAAAACATTTAAACATTATCAACTAAGAGAGACATATATCAACTTAGCTTAGAATCGAACAAATATGAATATAAATGGGCTTTAAGTTAGATTTCTACGATATATCTTAGTAAATGGACAAGTCAATTCTTCTTGACATCTATATGTTCAGAACCTTCATCAAATGTGCAAGTTTAATTCTCATAGAGTATGACATTATGTTTTCGACAACTTTTATAAAAGAATAGAATGCAATGTAGGGCGTACCCTTTAACGTTAAAGGAACAGTTATTGGAGTTGAGGCATGATCCCCATGGTATTACATGGCATGTCCGGGATGCAAAGAAAAATCTGTCTACATGAAAAGTGAGCCATGGTGCAATATATGTGTGGTCATAGAAAATGTACCAATACCACGGTAACAAGTAGAAATATTAAATCATAAAAATCCATCTATTTCTTATTACATGTTATAAAAAGAAAAATGTTGCAAACCAACCCATGCTTTGTGCATTCTCTAATTAATAGGTGGCGGTAACAACATCGGTATATTCACAAAGAATGGGACAAATGGTCAAGTGGTTATAGATAACATTACAATAACAAAGATGATGGCATTCCCAACGGTGGATATAAAAGTAACCCCCGCTATCTTAAATAAGTAAAATTTACGAAAATAACAATAAAAATGAATTACAATAATCTCATAGGAAATGATTTTCTTTTGCAAAAAAAAAAAAATAAAAAAAAAACCTCAAAGTAGATTGGGGTATACTCAAACTAATTGGGGTATACCCAATGAGACAAAATAGAGTCATTTTGAAGTAAAAGAGGTCACCCCTTAACCAAATATTTTCAAAATGGCAAAATTGCCCTCGTTTAATTAACACTAAAAGTTTGATTTGATTAATTAATTAAGTTTAAATTGATTGAATAGATTAAAACCTATGAATTTTAAGTTATGAAATTTTGTTTATGATTGACTTTTGTGGGATGATTTTTGATGATTTTTTTTTTTTTTTGAGAATATCTCTTGCAAACGAAAATGAAGCACACAACCAAAATACTTCTAAAAAGGGGATTGCAAATCCGTTATATGAAATCATACTCAAAATCAAAGAATAAATCAACACTTTTAGTTCTGAAAGTATGAAAGTCGGCAAGGTCGACTAATGAAGATCATGCCTAGGCCAAAAGTGGCTCAAGAAGATCTTCATCGTCGACCTCACGGCCAAAAGTGGCCTAAGGTCTTCATCGCCGCATGATCTTCATCGTCGACCTTGCCGACTTTTGTTTTTCATACGGGGAGATGACATAAAAATTTATCGTCGGCAAGGTATTCAAGAAATACCCTTCCGGGCCGCTTTTGGCCTACGAGGTATTCAAAAATACCCTTCCTACGCATCAAGCTAAGTAAGGTCTTCAAAAATACCCCGCTACTGTTGAAATTTTTTACAATCCGCCATGGTCATGTTATGAAAAGTCTGGCAAGATATGCATGTCACGACCTTTGCCGTACCAAGACACGTAAATCATAAATTTCGATTTCTAACTCCGATATAACAATCAAATCACACAACACAATGATGGGTTTAAGTTTAAACATCATTTATAGTCTTCTTTTCGCTTGTAGAGTCAACATTTTTTTGGAAAATCAAAGTTGAGATTTTTATATGGGTTTGGTTGATGGAAGATGAAGATGAAGAAGAAGAGAAGATTAAGAGTTGGTTAGTTTTTAATTTTATGGTTAATGAAATTAAGAAATGAATTTATTTTTAAGATTTAATTATTTCAAGGGTATTAAAGTAAAATCACACTTTTAATAATGACACACCATGTCCCCTTCTCATTGGGATACCCCAATTAGTTTGAGATACCCCAATCTCGCCAGAAAAAAAAAGGTAGATCTGCGTAAAAGAAATATTACCGCAATAGGGAAATACATGATCTTTAATGTTAGCGTACCATTATCTATAACTTTAGAGAAAGCATATCTATTGAACAAAACGAAAATGTAACTTCCCATGCATCATTATCGGAAAATTTCCACGGTACAAGATAGTGTTATTATTCAACAAAATTGCCTTTTGGTTGTATTTCAAATTAAGTGCTTCACATTGGTCAACAAACAAATTAGGAGCATACAATGTGATTCACAAGCAGTAATATTTGTCAAGTTTGGTGTGTATATATATATATATATATAGTGATTGATGAGTTAAAGTAAGGATAGGACTACCACTTACTGACCTAATAATGACAAGAATATCGCCCCATGTGCCATCTTTTTATCACTCTAGCATTCATTATAGCTTTTGATAATTGATAGCATTGTGTGGTTGAAACTATATATCCATCTTAGAAAATTTATCTTCTGCTCTCTACTATTTCATCATCTTCATATATTGAGTAATCCAATGTCTGTCTATTCGACTTATTCTATGACGGCTTCGGAAGGGATTCTTGTTAATGGTGTGACTGAAATCTTGAAGAAACTGCTCCCTGCTATTTCTCAACAAATTGGCAAGGCATGGGGTGTGAAAGATGACTTAAGGAAGCTGGGGAAAACCTTGGAGTCAATTCAAGCTTTGATTTCTGACGCCGAGGAGAAACAAGTAACTGATGCTACTGTCAGACTTTGGTTGAGAAGGCTTAGAGATGTTGTTTATGATGTTAAGATAGGGCTTTTTAACAAAGTGTCCATGTTTTTGAAATGTATTTCATAAAGTGGCCGTTTTTCCAAATGTTTTAACCAGTATACGTTGAATGCTACTGGTGGTACTTCTTATGTCGATCAAACTAGAGAGCAGCGTAACCGACTAACTACATCTGTTGTAGATGGTTCTGTAATTATAGGTAGGGAGGATGCAAGATCAGACATAGTAAAGATGCTGACTGATAAAACGTTTTCTTCAGAGCCACCATTATCATCCTCAACATCATCGTACAATTCTTCTCATGAAGAGAAACTTTCAGTCGTGTCCATTGTGGGTATGGGGGGTCTGGGTAAGACTTCATTAGCTCAGTTGGTATACCAGGACAATTCGGTAGAAACTCACTTTGAACAGAAAATGTGGGTATGCATATCAAACAAGTTTGATGTCTATAGGATCTTAAAAGAAATTCTGGAATCCGTTACCGGTGTTTCATGTGGAGATCCATCAAATGTCGATGTGCTGGCAAGACAAGTTAAGAAGAAACTAATTGGTAAGAAATACCTGTTAGTACTGGATGATCTATGGAACGAAGACTCTGAAGATTGGGAAAAACTAAAGAGAGTCCTTGTCTTTGGTGGTGAAGGCAGCAAATTATTAATCACAACACGCAGCCAAAAAGTTGCATCTGTTATTGGGGGTAAGGTCCATCATTTACAAAAATTAACAGATGATATTTGTTGGTCTATTATGCACAAAAAAGTTTCATTTCTAGGTGGAGCACTACTCACTCAAAACATGACAAGTATTGGGAGGGACATAGCGAAGAAATGCGACGGCTTACCACTTGCGGCAAACTTTCTTGGAAGTTTATTACACATAAAAAGAGAAGAAAGCTACTGGGTTTCAATCAATGACGATAAGGATTTGTGGGTTCAACCAGAAATAAAAAGAGTCATATCAATCTTAAAATTGAGCTATGATAGTTTATCTCCGCCTTTGAAACAATGTTTTTCTTACTCTTGTTTATTTCCAAAAGCCTGGAAGATTGAAAGAGAGATATTGGTTCATATGTGGATGGCAGAGGGATTCCTTCAGTCCAATGAGGTATGTAACAGATCCTTTGAAGATATAGGAAATGATTATTTTGAGTTTTTGGTGTGGAACTCCTTCTTTCAGGATATAGAGAAGGATGAACTTGGTGTCATCCTCCAGTGTAAGATGCACGATCTTGTGCATGATCTTGCAATGAGTGTTGTAGACCGCAATGAATTTGGGATTGGGAAAGAAGAGTTTTCTTCACAAGTTCGTCGTTTACAACTGATATGTGACAATGGATCCTCAACAACAACTAACGAAGTGCTCCTCAGTAAGGCAAAGAATTTGCGCACAATTGTTGCTCTTGATCCGAAGAATCTTTATCCGCTTGGTGGTTGGCATGCAAAATTTTCCTTTTCGATTCTTAAGTCTAAACATTTAAGGTTTCTAGACCTCTCAAACTGTGAGTTTGATTTAGCACATGATGTGTCATTAAGTCATTCTCACAATTTGCAGACGTTGGTATTGCGAAGTTGCTCAAATGTTTCCAGGTTTCTTGGTGAGATTGGGTCCTTGAGAAATTTGAGGCATCTTGATGTCTCAAAATCTGATATTCAAGATCTTCTTGATGATTCTTTCAGTAGCCTCATTCATCTGCAGACATTGGACCTCCATGAGTGCAGGGAGTTTGAAGCCTTACCGGAAAATATTGGGTTGTTAAAACATCTAAGATACCTTGACATTTCAGGTTCAGCTATTACAACGGTACCTGATTCCATCACTTGCATTGGCAATTTAATGACGTTGACATTTAGGAATTGCGGCAACTTGGATGCCTTGCCTACAGAACTAGGAGCTTTGACACGATTAAGGTGCCTTGATTTGTCATATACTGACATCAAAGTATTGCCTGAATCTTGCATTAGCAACCTTTGTAACTTGGAGATAGTGAATTTTGGAAATAACTGTAAGCTTCCCCATGAAATCAAGAACTGGCCGAAACTAAAACAGTTTAGTCAGTTTAGATATGGTGATACAATGCCCAAAGGTGTGGAAAAGCTAACTTGCCTTGAAATATTGGAGTGGTACATGGTCAGGGTAGAAGCAGATATTCACGAGGTACGTGGAAGTGGTCATAGTGGGATAGAAGAGTTAGCAGGCCTTGACTCCCTTCAGGTGTTACGCATAAGAAATCTAGAAAATGTGAGAGGAGGAATACAGGATGCAAAGAGGGCTAAGTTAAAGGATAAGAAACATTTAAGAGAATTATATCTATATTGGAGCTCTGATGGATTCGATGAAGATGATCATATGGTGTTTGAAGGTCTTCAGCCTAACCCCAATTTGAAAATGCTGGAAATACACGGATTCTCTGGTTTAAATCTTCCGAATTGGATCTGTCGTCCATCGTCTAATTGTCTGCTTCCAAATTTGGTTTCATTAAATTTATGGAACTGCAGAAGCTGTGGGAAGCTTCCATCTCTAGGTACGCTCCCATGTCTTAGAGATCTTTGGATTTGGAGAATGTATTCAGTCAAGCATTTGGGTACAGAATTTTACTACCTGACAGAAGAAGAAGAAGGTTACAGTATCCAGAACTCTACAACATCATTATTCCCTTCGTTAGTTAAGTTGTCCATCTCTAATATGGAAAATCTTGAAGAATGGGTTGCCCCTCCTTCATCTCATTCTTATGCTGCTTCCTTCCCCCTCCTTGAGAAGCTAAATATGAAGGATTGTCCGAATTTGAGAAGCGCACCAAACTCATTTCCTTCTCTCAAGGAGTTGAAATTGTGGCAAACCAACGGCAAGGCAGTAAACTCAATCTTTGGAGGAGGGGTATGTCTTACCTCCCTGACATCCATTGATATATCAGAATCCCCAGAGTTAATATACTTCCCACTGGGCGCACTATTCCAAGAAAATACTCCGAATCTTCATTCTCTAAAGATTAGTAATTGCACCGAGTTTGAAGGTTTTCGTGATAATGATGATCTAAACAACAAGAAAAACAGTTCTCTCCACAAACTGGAACTATGGTGGTGTCCTGTTTTAACAGCTCTACCGGATTTACGGTTATGGACTTCTCTTCGGGAATTAACTATCTTCGCGTGCGACAAATTGAATAAGGAGTCTCTACCTTATGATCTGAAGACATCACTCTACTTTCTTGAATCACTGGAAGTTGATTTTCATTAAAGTTTGAGACATTTTTATTTGAATGCTTTAATTATCCTAGGTTTATTAGGTACATTCCAATGTTTGTTACGTTATTGAGACTTTGTTTCTATGTTTGAGTATATTGTTCTTTCGATCTCTTCTACATGTATCTATCCTCAATCTTACGGAATGGTTGCTATCTACATATCTTATTATGAACACATTCAAATATCACTTGTTCTTTAGCATCTCCTATAACATCTCACATTTAACAATTTGTGTAAATCACCGGGCAGCTGGTAGTACTACTGCTAATGCGTGCTTCCATTTGAGAAAATTTGGAATGGAAAATGAAATATTACAGGTATCTTATTTTTTAGTTTAAACACGTTCAGGCCCGTCTCTCAAACAACGTAATTTTATCGGGTGTTTGAATAAAACAACAACCAGCCGTGTTTAAGAGTCACTTGAACACGTATATATAAGAACTTGTAAATTAGAGTGTTTCGGTTGAGTACAATTTTGTGCGCCCTTTTAAAACCAAAGTGTAGCTTTATTCAAAAAATAAAATTAATGCTATGGAAAATCTTCTCATTTTTTTTTCTTCTACTTGCTCATTTTCCAAAACAATACACCACCAATGAGAAGGTGGGAAATACACGTTCATGTGTTTACGGGTGGACAAAATTGCTTTCATTTCAGAATAGAAAAAAATGGTATAAATAGCACTACACGATACTAAACGTCAACCGCAATGAAGTGACTAAAGCATTGGAAATAATCCCAGAAACCTTTTCAGCAAAAGGTTCGACTCATCTTTCGATCTCTGCTACATGTATCTATCCTCAATCTTGTACTCATCATAAAGTTCATTCGTTTCTTGTAGTGAACAAAACATTGCCCAAGAGGCCACGCATGAGGAAAGTACGAACATATATATATATATATATAAATATAAATAGATTAGATTTTTAATTTTCTATTAAAGAACTTATTTATTGCAGTTTTAGAAAAGTTATGTGATAGATTCCATGCATAGATAAAAGGCTTTGTTAACTCAGATATCTGGATACGTTATGTTAGGTTTGATAAAGAATTATTTTATTTCTTTGAAAATTGTGTTATTTTGTTTTATTCTACTAGAAATAGAAATTGGTTTTTCTTACACTAAAAACAACAAATTTTGTTCCCAATGCAGAAAATTGTTGTTTTAAATGCAATAACGCAAAACAATCTTGTTTCCAATGCAAGAATTTGTTGTTTTAGTGAACTTTAACATGTATACGGGTATACAAGTTAATAGGACTAAACCACAAGTCTGTCAAAATCACGATGAGTCACTGATGCCATTAATTCCACTGCAACTTACTTATTAGATCATAAACGTATCCTCCCGCAGCTGAAGTCAAATGTCATGAAGCGACTAAATGGTACAGTAAATTTGGCTGCTAACTGAGAATCCGGTAGGGTATGAAAAGTTCACCCTTGGTCATATTCGGACCACTTCAAACCTCTGATTTGTGTGCGTAAACTAAACATGCATGCAGAAGAGACTGCTCAACTGCTTTCTTCCAAACAAGCTAAAAATGGATGATCAAACTAAATATTTATGAGGTAATTATGTGTTTACTTAAATAACTAGGGTGTTTCAGTTTTTCTATTAATATAAGATTCTGTGGTTATTCTACTTCTTGCACAGAATAATCTGATTTTCCTTTTTTATTGTTCATCTTATGGTCTTTTGCTAGTCTGTTTTCTCAGTTCCTCTTTCAGATACTAGCTGCTGGTTGAGTTTTCTTGCTGCGTATTTGGTAGATTTAATATGGGTCTCTTGAGTCAGATTATGGATGGATCCAGAGAAGCGAATACTGAAATGTGGAGAAAATTGAAATGCCAGAATCCAAAGAAGGGTCGTATTAATGAATAACACACTTCTCTTCTTTCCTTTTCACTAATTCTTCATTGAAATTTTACCTGATGCTTTTGATGACTTTAGCTTCTCCATGTTCGCAAGAGAACCCATGGGGAAATTTCCCATTTACGGGTTTTGTTGGAATGGTGTTTGTTCCATTAGCTACAGGTTACTATAGATCAGAATTGAAGAAAAAACTAAGGAGAGACGAAACAGAACTTGATCTGATGAATGAGCAAACTGTTGGAGAACATGAAACGGAAGCAAGGCATGAAATAGAGGAGGTTCTTGCACAAGAAGCACACGGTCACAATCACATAGGACTCGTTGGAAGCATAACAGAAAGCCTGATTCAATACCAAATATGTTGTGTGGATGTTAGCATTTTTCGCACTAACTACTCCAGCTGGTATCACAATTGTTTAATGGGATCACTAGTGTATACAGCAGTACTAGTCCTACGGCTCTTATTGTACAAGTACTTAGGAATTCAGCTGCATCGGGAGTCATATATATATGTCACTTCAAGAGAACAAAATGCTCTTACATTTGCATCTTATATTTCACTTTTTTATGGGCAGGTGCTATGTCTGTCATTGGGGAATAGGCTTAGGAGGAACTGATTTAGACTAAGATTGGAAGTAATTTTTTTCTATAATGTAACTTTATTTTTGTTCTTCTAGTGGTTCTTAAATAATGTTATAATCTAGCAAGAACATTGTTAACGACAACCCAACAGTCCTAAACCATTGTTAACCAGTCATGTTGATAGATGGTAACCGGCCAATCGCTGGTTGGTGATCCATTATGCATGGGTAGTCTCTTTGATAATGATAGTCCATACTCACCGTTAACCTCAACGAGGTAGCTATAGCATCGTAGAAACATCATAAACCTTTTTAACAAATGGTTCCACTCGTCTTTCCCCTATCTACTCGTCTAACCATCAACCTCAGTGGCATCTATCTTTAATTTGACCATTTGCCAGTATGGCACTCACATTCAAATAAGATAATATTATGCTTTCACCTTTTCATTGGTCCATTTGACCTCTTTTAACAACATGTACCATCCATAGGTTTGACTTGAATCGATCTTGCGTACTGATCATAGTGTTCATTCGTTTCATGTAGTGAGCAAAGCATTGCTCAAGAGGCCAAGCATAACAATTGGGAGCACTAACCTGGGAAAGTACGAACATATATAATCTTGATGGAATACGTATAGATTAGATTCTAATTAAGTTTCTATTAAAAAAACTTTTCTTTTGCAATTTTAGAAAAGCTGTGTGACAAATATATTCCATGCATAGGCTAAACCACAAGTCTGTCAAATCACGATGAGTCATTGATGCCATTCCAGTTCGACTTTCTTATTAGATCATATACGTATCCTCCCGCAATTGTTGAAGTCAAATGTCATGAAGCGACTAAATAAATGGTAGTGTTAATTTGGCTGCTAAAGGAGAATACAATGTTCACCTTTTGTCAAATTCGGACCACGTCAAAGTTCGGGTGGGATTTTTTTTTTATTTTTATTTTCTAATTTGAAACGACAAAATAGGTACTCAATTTGCAAAAATGATTTCAAAAAGGTCTTCTTAACTTGTATCCCAGTAGTCGAATTAAGGAGTCGATAATAATCCACCTTTTATACTGGATTGATAGTTTTTCTTGGGTGCGTATTTTTCATGGAACTTGTACAACATAAACTGGAATTCCATGAATACCCTTGAGATTTAGAATTTAGTTTCTCAACTGGACCGAATTTGCATTTAAATTTCATATACTATTAAATGTTTATACTTTGCAAGCTTGCATTATAAGTAGTGTCATATGTCTTCAATTATGCTAAATGCATCATTGTAAGAGCTTCTCCAATGGTGATTATGGATCTTTCATATGTGGCATCACTTTTAAGACATCCTCTAGGTATAAAATCCTAAATATTAGGAGAAAATAAATTTTTTCTCCAACCCATAAAATGTTGTATCATCCTTTTACTTATTTGTAGGTACGTAATTGGTTTAAATTATTTCTTTTTTTATTTTTAATAATTTTTATTAACAAAAATGTGAGTAGGATGGGAAGACATCCTTTAAGTGAATGTCTAAAACTAGAGGTTTACCTAGAGGATGTCTAACTTTTTTTTGCCACATCCTCACATCAATGGGTTGAGATGATTTTTTGTAAAAATTGTTGTGTATCCTATGTGGATGAAGACTTTTTCTTCACACACATTCCATTGGAGAAGCTCTAAGCACAACATACAAAGATTAGATTCATTATTGTTTAGGTTTGATAAAAAAATATGACAATTAAGAATAATTATGTCAACGAATCGTAATTTTAAAAAGGAATCAATAAAATAAAAAGAACAAATGGTAGTAATTTTTATCTTTTGAGAATGATATATTTCATCTATTTATTTTTTTGACTAAAAGGATATAATTTTATATTAAAAAGAGAATAGCTATAGGAAAAGAGATGGTCAAGAGACCAAAGTTCCATCCAAACAAGGTAATATCGATTCTGATTTCCCTCTAAAATCACCTTCTATTGAGATACTAGCTTTGAACATGATGGTTTTGAAAAATTTGCGGATGAGATCCGTATGAAAACTAAACTTTTAACTTCATCAATGGCCACTTGCCCATCTCATCGCTTTTTTTTTGGAAACAGAGAATGGAAGAAACGAGGGAGGAAGTTACACCAATTATCATCTTTGCCATCATTTGGGGTTATTTGGGGAGAGCGAAACATATTTCATCTAATAATTTATCCTGAAAAAACAAATTTTTAACATTAATTGGGTGCATTTTCCAAAATAATTTTTTTTCTCAACATTTCTTTCGTTAAATCTCACTGTTGGTGAAACCTTTGAGAGTAGAATGTCAAAAAAAATAAAATAAAAAAAGAGACACAACGCACCATATTTTATGTATATTTCACAAATATATCTTTTGCTAATTGTTCAACATTTTATTTTTGTTACGTCGGATAATTTTTAAGGACATAAACGACATCCATTTGATAGTAAATGGATAACGGTGTATCTATAACCTATATAAAACCAATCATATGCTTACATAATGCAACATATTGTTCGTGGAAATTTTATTGGTTTTTGCTTTTACAATAATTATCCTGAAAACTAATTAAATTACTTGTTATATAAATATCTACTATAATATATTTATTTATAAAAAAAATTTAAAACAAATGTGTCAACACACTTTACATCACTTGCATCGATCGCAAAGAACATCAGAAGTGAAGAAACAAAATGGAACACAAAAAGTTCTTTTTATATCTCTAGCAACCTTTGCCACCTTTTTAACAATTTACACAAGAGACATACATGCTTAGAATTTAGAGAAGGGGAATAGCTTTTCCATTTTTAATTAGGAAGGAGGGATTAACATATGACAAATTTACAGCTTAACTAGAAAACAATGTAATGTTGTTATTGGAGTTACAAATGCCATATGATTGAAGGATTATTATTTTTACTTGGCACAAATAACCCCCTATTACAAAGTTCCATATGATTGAAGGAAGGAATAAATATGTAAATTTCAATTTTATAAGGGAACAACATGTAACAAATTTACAGTATAATTAAAAAACAATGTAATGTTGTTATTGGAGTTACCAAATACCATATAATTGAAGGATCATTATTTTTACTTGGCACAAATAAGCCCCTTTTACGAAATTCCATTTGATCGAAGAATTATTATTACTTGGTCTTTGGTAATTTTACGTGAAATTCGTTAATCCTATTTGCCAACCTTGTAAAATTAGATGTGCATCTATAATACAAAACAGAAGGGGTTTTTGAGCTTTGGACGGTCGGATAATATTTTGAGAGACACACGTTGCATCCGACCATCCCAGTCTCATCTTAACGAAAGACATCTGACGGATGCAAGAGTTGTAACCTATAATCATTATGAATATACATTAATTGGGTTATGTCATAATTAAGATCATAAATAAAAACTAAATTCAATCAAACAAAAATGATTAAAACTTTTGGCTTTAATTATGTCATTATTTTATTTTTGTCAATGTATTCTCCATCTACAAATAAATAAATAAACGAATAACCAAATAATTTCTCAAAATTAACAATAAAAAATCAATTAAATCCACAAAATTAAATGAAAACCAAGTTATTCTCCGTCCACTGAAGGATTGTGCAGAAAAAATCAATTATAGAGAAAAATAATTTACATTTACAAATAATTTATAAATAACAAAATCCTATACAATACCTAGAAACAAAGAAACACCACAAAATCCTATAGCATACCTGGAAACAAAGAAACACCACCACAAAGAAACAATGAAACACTACAAATCCTTTAGCATACCTAGAAACAAATAATTTATAAATAACAAAATCCTATAGCATACCTACAAAATCATACCTAGAAACAAAGAAACACCACAAATCTGATATATGAAATCACTAAATCGCCCTTTCCAAATAGTTTAGTAGATATGAGATGAAAAATCAAAGAATTGATTTAAAATCCGTTCAGTTGATCTGCATCACCTGAGAATTTGAAGGGTTTCACTAACTTATCTGAAGTGAAAACCAAAGACGTAGCGGAGATCAATGAATATTTGAGGGAAGTTATTAGTTTTGAGAAAGTCAGTATAATTAGGATACAGAAAATATATACTCTCTTATATTTTGGGCTGAAATATCGTATTTATTTTAATACCTTCTGTGTAGACCTTCTTTTTTTCTTCTAATTTTTCACATTTTTAATAGGGAAAGCGAAAGGATAGGTAATTATATAAAGTGGAAATTTCTGAGGAACCCAAGTTTGGATCCTCTCTCTTCTAAAAACCCATCAATAAGATGGTATATATCTCTAGCCCAAAATTTAAAGATGAACGGTTACGATTAGTTGTTTTAGATTAAATATAGTTTTTCAAACTTTCAACATGACTAGATTAACCTTTATCCATTACGTATACTATTGATAAAAGGAAAATTAAAAGAAAAAATATCAGTAATTTATGGTCAAATAATCATGGGCGTATTTGTAAGCATTAGTTGTATTTGGATTACTCACCGATTAATTAGGCTTAAATAACGTTAATCATGGTTTGAATAAGGATAATTAATAATATTAATGACAGATATATGTTACGTGTCATGTCATGGATGTACCTATATATATATATATATATATACTTGGTCGTTATGGATTGCAAAGAAAGAGGAATGAACAAAATTACTCAACTCATTCAGTATTACTCTCGTCACTTTTTCCTAGTGTTTCTTGCTCTGTTTTTTCTAAAAGACCTAAAAGATACTATAATAATAGATGAAAATTGTAACAATTGTAATTTCACTAATCACGACTAGGTATTATAAATATAAATTCCGATCATCACCGTACACTGCCGACTTTTAAAGACAAAAATTGCGATTATCAATGTAGAAAAACCAAAATTTTTACTAAAAAATGTAATTTTCACAACCACACTACATTATTAAGAACAAAAACTAAAATTTTCAATGAAAACTAGAATTTTCACCATATCTAATTAGTGTGAAAATAGAAAGTTTCACCCGATAGCATCTTGTGAAAACTGTAATTTTCATAAATCTCATCGGTGATATTAGGGTTTTTTTTTCGGTTGCAAAATTAAAGGAGCAAAATTGAAAGAAAATTATGGAGACAAACAAATAAACGAGACAAACAAAAAGGTAAAATTAATCGTAACTAATTTAGAGAGATTTGTTAGGAGGAAATTATCTTTTGGGAAGTCAAAGGAATTATAACCGTTTTATTTATTACTTGTAAAAACATATTAAAATTAATTTTGTTACTGAAGGGCTATTTATGTAAACAACTCTTGCTAATAGATAAATATGGGTTCTTCATATATACAATTGTAATGGTGGGTTTCATATATAAAAAATAAAAAAAACGGGCTATAAAAATAATTCCCCATTATATAAATGTACAAACCATCCTAATTAATCCTAAAAAATATATCATAAAATACTAATATGAAATGTGAGATTCAGCCTAACCAGATTTTGAGAATATATTAGAGTTACGGCACGGGTTATTTCTAGTAAAACACAAAGCATAATACTAATATGCTATATCTTACTTTGTAGGATGTCAACGTGTCCCTGGGCTACAATTTCACATTTCCAAAGTCACCCTTTCTAAAAACGCAAGGATGAGTAGAACTATGTGGCGGATGGAGATATAATATCTCCATTCCATTGACATGACATTTCATTCAGCATGGATTCCCCTACATTGATTTTGAAATAAAAAAATTTGAAAAGAATAAATGAAAACAAATTAGTGGAAATAAATAGAAACACATAACTTTATATGGGTCACCCATATTACAACAGATACACCTCTTTTTCTATTCCCACAATTGTTATTTTCATTCCTTCTTTTTTTATAATTATTATTGGAGAATTATTATTGGAGAAAAATGAAAAAGAATTAGGAGCAAAATTCTTTTTTTGCTGTATAGGAAACAGCTACCGTAACCAAATTTGGGGTGTTTGTTCGTTTGAATGATATGGAAAATGTTTTTGAAAATGTTTTTCATGGGGTCATACCCTTTGAGTGGGATCACACTAACCCCTTTTGGTTCCCAACAAGAAAGAAGAAAAGAATCTCATGAGCAACAACCAGCACACATC
>JAJJWW010002140.1:0-20791 GCA_023531295.1 Papaver armeniacum | reverse complement strand
CAGAGCCGATCCTGTGCGTATTAGGGCCTGGTGCGAACTTAATCGCATGGCCTTTTTACGATCAATTTTTTTTTTCTCCCCGACAATTTCGAATAGCAATGAGAATACGAAACTGAGATGATTCATATACATATATAGCTAGGATAAACATAACAAGTTCTTTATGGTTATAAGCATTGCTTTTATACATATTGCCTAGTTCAACACAAAAAAAAAGGGTCCAAAAAAAGATTGTCGACTAGTTTTTCTAGTATTTACCGTCCGTAACTTTGTAAATGACTTCAACTTCTCCCATCTGTGAGTTAGTTAACCAAAATCTTTGTGCCTGAAAGACATATAAAGACTAAAGTTGTTAGCAAACCAAAAATACAAATGGAAGACTTCAGAAAATTAATATCAAATTCGAATATGACATGTATATATACCCTAGTTAGCAATTCGGGGTACGGGTAGTAGTTCGGGACGACATACGTACGGGAACTATACGGTTTCGGATAGGTTGGATTCGGTCAAGAATCCGGTCAACGGTTCGTTGTTCTGGACAAAGATAGTTCTAACGGCATACGTACGTGCATATTCGTTTTATAAATGTGAGTTCGGCACTTAAAATTCGGCTTACATATATGATAAATTGATAAGTATTATGACCTTATTACGAGACTAATTTTATTTGTAAATGATTTAAAGATGGAAAAAATATTTTAGCGTGAGTATCTAATAAGAAGTAAACAATTTAATCGCATAAATGTATTACAAAGCGAGTTTATAGACTTTTAAAAAAAAATCAACACATAAAACAATGGTTAAATAACTACCAATAGAAAATTTTAACTGAATAATTGTATTTAAATATAAAGTATATACAAAATCAAACAAAAACCAATCAACAGAACTTTGGTCAGAGAGTTACCTACGGGAAAGCGAGGTTGGGCGTTCGAATCTAGTTCGGAAGTATCATTTGGATTCGGTCAATTCGAATACGTTCGCGAATCATTCGTGAGGCCCATATAATCCGGGAACTAGGTTCGGAGTTCAAATAGTTCGGAAGTATCATTCGGATTCGGTCAGTTCGGATACGTTCGCGAATAATTCGGGAATGATTCGAAGAATTACTAACTAGGATATATACCATTCAGAAGATCATCAACGGAAATTTAACCGCCTTGAATTCACTACTGCAAAATCATCGATTAAGGAATCGATATCAACGTCGTCAAGAAGACCATGCTCAATCGATATCATAGCCATCCCATTGAGTCTTTCTTGGGACATGGTAGTGGTTAAGGCCTTCCCAAATTCCTTGTCTCTATAATTTTGAAAATATTTTAGAAGTCCTTTCACTTGACGCATAGTATCGTCGATAAGCATATCCTTAAACAGCAATGATTTACTAACCAAATTTACAGCATTTAACAAATCATACCAAATCACCATGCCTAATAAAAACTCAAAATTTCCGACACTATGTTTTGCTAAGTTTTTTGCTTTAAACTTGGCTGCAGTATCCTTGTCATCACCATTATTTCCTACCTTAAGCAATGCCTTTCTTATATCAGGAAATTGAAACCTAACTGCCTTCAATGATCATATTAAAAGAATAAAAAGAATTTGGACTTATTCTGTTGAAGGATGTGATTTCCGTTGGAGCTACAATGATCATATTGCCACAACAATTCAAAGTTGGAATCATGATTGGGGTGATAAGCGGCTTAACCATATATGGAACAATCTTCCGGCCGCAATATGATGGTGCATTTGGAAAGAAAGAAATGAAAGGATCTTCAACAACAAAAGGAAAAATTTAGCAAGTATAATTAGAGATGTCAAGATTCAAGCTTTCTTTTGGGAGGAATCAAACACCAAAATGCTAGGATTAACGGCTAATATGGTAGTTTGTTTGTGGGATTCGTATTTTTATTGTACCCTTTGAGAGGGCCTACAGGGGCAATCTTGAACACTCTCCTTTTTTTCCTTCGCGACCGTTTTTCTATTTTTTCTTTTTTTTGGGTAACCGATTCCCAAATCGGTTTCCTTTTTTTTGTTTCGGTTGTTTTATTGTGTTGAGGTACCCCTTTTTCAATGAAATTTCCTTTGACCGATCAAAAAAAAAAGAAACCTAACTGCCTTCACACTTTCAATGTGACTTTCCCATCTCGTATCCCGACAATGGTTTGACGGTATAACCTTTCACATATTCTTTGAAAATATCCCACCGTTTTGTAGATGCAGAAAAAATCTTGTAATTTTGATTCAATGTTTCAAAAAAAATCCGTAGCTCCCTTACAAGAACGTGCCATATCAAGAAGTGTTAAATTTAAACAATGAGCCCCACAAGGTGTATACATTGCTCTTGGATTCACAGCCAGAAACTTCTTTTGTACACCATTTTTGCATCCACTCATATTAGCCCATTATCATATCCTTGCCCACGAATATTATTAATGTCAAGATCAAGATCTTCCAAAACGATAGAAGAAGTGGTCCGTGGGAGATGTAAGAAGAGAAAGAAGACAAAGAAGACAAAGAGAAATAAGTTATAGCTGGGCTTCTATACAGAAATAAGTTATAGCTGGGCTTCTATACAACAATATATATATATATATATATATAACTGGGCTTAGTTTTGTGCATGAAAAAAAGGCCTTGGCCTGAAATGGGCCTTATGTGTCGCACCTCCTGCACCCCTCAGGCCCGCCTCTGAGAAAACCATAGGAACTCTAGCAACCATACTTTCCAAAGTCGAATTCTGTCCACAGTGATTCAATACCTCCTCTTGCGGTGCCCACTCCACTGTATAACCTCTCTCTTTTGTTGCTTCCACCAGCTCATCCGGTATTTGACTCTCCTCGTTGTCCTTGGAAAGCAGCGAATCAGGACGTCTAACCCACAGGAATCTATGACTACTATTAACTAATCCATACTAAATCTCCAACCATTGCTCCTGACTAACCGTATCTATGCTACCAAAGCTCACATAAACTACAGATTTCTCTGGCTGTTGATCGATCCAAGTCATGCAACTTTTGTCCTCTGCATACAAACTAGCATTTGAGGAAACAGGTAATGAAGAAGAAGATTTAGTAGTAGTAGTTCTTATGGTACTCAACAGAGCATTAAGAGGTCCAACTGTGTAGTTGCAGGAAATCCTACAACCACACCCTTAGTAAAATCTAGAGAATAATCTAAGTTAACTCCATGAGAATCACAAGAACATTTATTAAGATCTTCAAATTGGATACAAAGAAATAAGAAAACCCTAACTTGGGAAGCAAATAATCTTTCTCTCTCCTAAATATCTTGTCTAGACTCTCCGAAAAAGCTCTCCCTCAATACAAGGTCGCTCGGCTCCTTATATAGGAGTTTACATAGTGGATGACAACTAATAAAGTCCTTAATTTCGGATCTGACGTGCGTCAACGTCGCGTATACTTTATTGTTGACGCACAGTTTCTTGACTATCGCACAGATCTTCACACTTTACTCGTGATTAAGATGACGTCACCTGATGCGTCATTCTGGATAAGCTGTATGCGATTGTCTTCGCTCGGTCTTGACGATCATGATTTCTCACACTTAATTGGTGTGCGGTATTTTGTATCTACATTTTGCCTCTTCTAATGTCGTTTCTTTGGAAAAGAGTGTGATATGAGAAACTTCAATTTACTTTGCCGCACCCGTTCACCTTTTCATATTCTTTTTTGCCGACATATTTCCCTAATTTAGGCATGACAACTTACGCGTGTCCTCTCAACCATTCGTTATCTGACACGTCTATTATAACCGCCTCTTTCTATCTGTTAACTTTCAATCATCGCATTAATAGAGTAAATATCTTGGGAATCGGGAGTAAATCTCTTATTTACTCTCAATCGTCTTCTTCTTTCCTCTTTTTACTCTCCCATTTTTCTTTCGATTCTTATTTTCTTCTGCTGCTGCTCTACTGGTTTGATTAAATTCTCGAGTTAATCATCATCTTTTCTTGTTTCGTCGTTCTCACCACTCTTTTCTTTTTTCACTTTCGCACTTTTTTTCTTACTTCTCGTCTCTTGATCATCTTTGATTATTTTTTTCATTATCCCTCATTCTCATACTAAAGATGCCTCAAGCTGGTTGGAAGAATGAAAGAAAATTTAATAGATTGAAAAAAGAATTTGGTGAAATAGGCTTTTCACTATCCGTCCCTCTTGGATCAAAACCTTCATCTACAATTGGACCTGAATAATTTTCTCTCGAGGAATGGAATGACCAGAAGATCATCATTTTAGTAGGACAGCTTCTCGCTGGTCTTCTTATTCCTCTTTATAATCCCCAAATTCCCCTGTTTTATGAAATTGCAATCGATGAGAAGTTCTCGCGGGGTATCTATCAACTGAGCGATGATTGCATTAGAATAACCATGGAATATGCTCGTCGGGTGGCAGGATTAAAATCTTTTTATCCAGTAGAAGTACGAAATCCGGTACACGCCCATAATGAAATCAATCCAGCGGAATACACCATTGAGAATTTTTTCAAGAACTATGATGTTGTTATTATGAAGCATAGCTCATGTAAGTGGGGTATTCGCTTGTCAAGAAAGGATGGCCTCTCAGAGATTGAAATAATCATGCAAGATGTTGACTTCCATGACTCTACGAATAACACCGCTCGTAGGTCAAATGACACTCGATGGTTAGATTATCCCATCGTTTTAGAGGGCCTCTACATAGCCGGAAGAAGCGGAGAAGGCTCAAATCTTCCCCTTCATGTGGGATTACCTGCTTAAAATCCTTGGGTCTTCAGATGGCCTGAAGAAGCTGATGTGGTATGTTGCCTTCAACTCTCTTCTCTTAATTCTTTTGTCTTTCACTTCTCTTATCACTTTCTTTGATTTCAAATTTCCAAACAGTCAAAGAAGGCAAAATATCTGCCTCATGCGACACCTTCGCAAGATAATGAAGTAAGAAATACTCTTTGTTTAATTTTAACAATATTGTTGCCTCTGTTTCTTATCTCTCATTATTCGCGTAGGTAGAAGCAGTGGGCGCTAACGACAAGGATAAGGGTAAAATCAGATATAAGAAAACCACTTCTAAATCCTCTTCCAAGAATCTGTCTAAAAAGCGGAAGGAATTTTATCCCTCTTCTTCAAGTTCTCACTCTAGCGATGATGATATTCTTCTCACCAAGACTCCTCAATCACATCTTCAATGGAGCAGCTATCTAGTATCTTCTATGACTCCATGTCAGCAGTTGGTAATGATGAACTGACTCGTGCTTGTGGAACGGTTTCGAAGATATGTTATGCCCCTTCTCTAGATCATGAATCCCTTCGCGGAGTCGCCTCAGCGCTAAGTCCAAGCTTTTAATTTTCATTTGGCTCTTTGGTAATCTCTATACTTTCGCGCTTTCTTTGATGATGCTTTGATGTTTTTGATGATGTCTAATATTCCCCTTATATCTTCGCAGATGGACCGCATGTCATATACTGTTTTTCAGACTATCAAAGAAGACTTCGCAAGCTTGAGGCTGAAAATATCAAACTCAAGACCCAAGTTTCCACTTATGAGGATGATGTCTCTAATCTTCGCAAGAGGAATAATCAGTTAGCTGGTGCGTAACTCTTTATCTCTTCATCCTTCTTATTTACTCGTTGTTTGTTTTTCTCTCCCTTTTAATTATGTATTCTTGCATAAATTTATAATCTATCTGACGAACCAGCTTCCATATTTTGCTCCCTTCATCATCCTGTTGATGATGATACTCTCCTTGAGCATATTAATGCTTCTCTAAATAATTTTTCTGATGGTAAATTAAGAACCTTTTCTTTGGAGGAACTCAAAGCGAAGTATCAACTTCTCAATTGTGATCATAGAGCTGCATTATCTACTGTTAATAGCTTTAGACGCCAGTTTTGTGAATCCAAAGAAAGGATTAAGGTTTTCGAAGCAAGAATTAACACTCTTATTACAGAAAAGGATCAAGTTGCTCTTAGAGGTGCTAAAGCTTTGAAGGAATTTCAAGAAACTATCCTCCAAGTTCAAGTGGAGCGGGATCTTGCCATAAGAGAAAAATATGCACTTGTTGAGCGAGGGAATTTGATCCGTTCCTGACTTCTTATAGAAAACGATGTTGAATCTGAATGGGCTGCTAGGGTCTTACCATCTTACTATTTCACAAGATCTCCATCTCCATACTTGTAGTCATCATCTTTTGTTGCTGAAAACCTTAATAAACAAAGTAAAATATAGATGTTTCATAAGAAAAATTGAAAGAAGAAAGTAACTCTAAGCAGAAGAATGAAAAACCAGACCTTCATGATTTATCCGTCTTCATCTACTTCTTCTTCTGCTACTTCTTCGGCCTTATTTTTGTCGTTTGATCATAGAGAATGGTAGAGAGATTGAGAGATATGAGGGGACGGAGGGTTATTGATTTGGTTTACAGGGATTTAGTAGATTACTAGGGTTTTTCTATGCTTTTCTCAGATCGAATGATGTCAAGAAATTTCTGGCGAAGTGAAGGACAAAAAGATAAAGTAGTTTTGAAATTAGAAGAATCCCTGATTATCCATTCGAATTAGGTCAGATTTTGGTTGGTGGAAGGATCTTTCTGCAGTTTGTAGTTTTCTGAGAGAAATGTCTAGGGTGTTCAATGTTTCCGATAAAAGAGAACTTATAAAAGTGAGAGCCAAATGAAGCGTCGGGTGATAAGGACGAGGTGGGATGAGATTCATGGGACTCGTCTCCAGCCGAGAAGGAAAAAAGGGTACGAGAATAAGACCGTTATAGCCACTATGTGAAAGACTTATGGCTAGTTAACCGGTGACTAACCATTTTCTTTTAACTAGTGACTAGTTAAAAGAAAGAGGCTAGCCATTTGTGGGCGCAAAATTGAAAACTAGTGTTGGGCGTATAAAAACCTAAAATATTCGTGAGAATTATTCCGTGATTTAATAGTTCGTCAATAAATCACGTACCTAGTAAATTATGACATTTAAGAATAACGTTTTTTTTGCGTTAAATCGCGGGCCCAACTATTTTCATGTTATATGACAGTAATTGTTTATAATACCTTAATTACGCAACTAATATGTCATTTAAAAGCGTGATTAACAACCCTTTTTGGACTAGTGTTTGGTGGTGCTGGTATTTCTTCCATAAGAATTATTGCCTCCCAGATTTTCTCTACTGTGGTGTTGAGATGCGGCATCTTTATATGTTCCTAGACTACTCTATTGCTCCTTGGCCTTGGTTATAAAATTGCTTTCGCCCTCCATATCCTTATGGCTGGTAATCGAGTCTCTGAATCTTATTGTTTCCTCCACGATTATTGAATTGCCTTTCTCTTTCAAATTCTTCTTGGTCCCTACTACCCATAGTTACCAGTTTTTGCTCTTTCTCCACTATCTTCTTTCCTTGATTTCCTTGGGATGTACTCGCAGCTGCATTTTTTATTCTTGGGAGTAGACTGGTGCTTCCTGCGTTCGTGATCTCCACTAGGTAAGATTCCATTTCTTTTTGCTTTTCTTCAAGAGCGATGTACTCCTCTGGATACTCGCGTAGTTCTTCCATGGTTATCGTATATTTTATCCTAAAGATCTGTGTATACAAAAAATCCGTTGAGAATAGTGCGTTGATGAAGGCTAGTATAAGGATTCTCTCATCTAATCGTCCATCCATTTCACTACACATGCTCCTCCAACGCGTGGTTAACTTTCGCAAGCTTTCATTGGTTCTTCTATGTAAGCTGAACACTTTCTCTATTCCGAGCCTTAACATATTATTGCTGATGTATTGTCCTAGAAAGATGTTTTGTAAGTGATGAAATGATCGGATGGTACCGACTGGTAAACCTTCAAACCATTGCAAAGCTTCTCCGGTTAGGCTCGTATACAAGATTTGGTGTAACTTAATACCTACTACAGGATAGACTTGGGTGTTGCCGGGTTCAATGGAAGCTTTAGCGAAATCATGGCATACTACACAATTCTCTAAATCTGGCAACTACATATGAAAATTGATCCCAGTATCAATCATTCACACGATATGGAAAGATAGGAATTGTAAGAGATTTGAAGCAAGCTACTTATTCAAAACAGATGATGATCTTATCTTTGAAGCCAAGTCTTCGGTTTTAACTTGGGCAGCAGTTGCAGGTCACAGAGTTTACCTAAACTTCTCCAATACTATTATGTCTAATTGGCAGGAAATCTTTTTGTAATTCTTTGATAGTCTTTCTCTTTTTTTTTTTCTTTGCTTCATCTACCTATGGTAATGTGTTTGTACATTCCTTCTTCTTTTAATAAAGCTTCCTTTTCGATCAAAAAAAAGAAAAGAAAACAAGTATATATGATTGACACCAAACGCCGACACCGACAAGAAAGTACTGAGATGATTCTTGAGGATTCTATCAACTATAATTCTAAACAACATGATTTGGCAATTTCCAACCTAGCGTTTTTAGGGGCCACTCAAAAGGATTTAGGGGCCAACAATAAAACAAAATAGGGTCACCCAAACCTAAAGTGAGTTACCCATTATCTCACATATTTCTTAATGGAAAAATTGCCCTTATATAATCGGGAGATAATATATTATTTTTATCCTCCGAATGCATTCGGTAGACAAAATAAGAAGCATGCGTCCGAATGTAGTGGGTACAGTATTTGAATGAATTTTGTTTTATTTTTTCTTCTAATATATTCCTGTGAACAACATGGATATAATCGGTAGCTTAAAGAATTTTTTTGACTTCTTAATATATTGATGTAGAGACACATTAATCGGAAATACCAAGGATTATGGTCGTTCCAAAATGCCAAAACCTAAGGATTTTGGCAGGTTTGGATTGTTGAGCCACTCAATAATCGGAGATTTGGTTAACTAAATTTACCTCCGATTATTACAAGTTCAACATTTGAAAAATCTTTGTTTTTCCAAAATTCTGATTTTTGGGCTATCGTATATTCGAGAGTTTATTCAAATGGCATATCTTCCGAATATTACTCTGGCAGAACCTACCATGCCATGGCTCTAGATGGTTCCAAGGGCCATTTTATAAGGTTAAGCAACATACATTCGGGAGTTTATGTAAATTATATTACTTCCAATTATTACAAGTTCAAAATTTGAAAAATCTATGTTTTTCCAAAATTCTGGTTTTTGGGCCATCATATATTCGGGAGTATATTCACATGACATATCCCCCGAATAAGACAAGTTCAAAACCAACCATGCCATGGCTCTAGGTGGTTCCAAGGGCTATTATATAAGGTTAGCTAACACACATTCGGAGGTATAGGTTTATGAAGTATCTTCCGATTATTGCAAGTTCAAAACCAGAAAATTCTTCGCTTTTCCCAAATTCTGATTTTTGGGCCATCGTATATTCGGAGGTTTATGCAAATGACTTATCCTCCGAATAAGATAAGTTCAAAACCAACCATGCCATGGCTCTAGGTGGTTCCAAGGGCCATTACAGAAGGTTGTCCAACAGACATTCAGAGGTATAGGTTTATGAAGTATCTTCCGATTATTGCAAGTTCAAAACCAGAAAATTCTTCGTTTTTCCTAAATTCTGATTTTTGGCCCATCGTATATTCGGAGGTTTATGCAAGTGACTTATCCTCCGAATAAGACAAGTCCAAAACCAACCATACCATGGCTCTAGGTGGTTCCAAGGGACATTATAGAAGGTTACCCAACACAGTGTTGTGCCGAGAGGTCCATATTGTTCCTCAAGGATTCACAGGATCCGGCATCAGAAACAGAAACTACGCATACAACGAAAGCTAATGCACAATAAACACAAAAGACATGGATATTTACGTGGTTCAGCAATGTGCCTACATCCATGGGCAGCATAAATTCACTTCATTCACATATCAGAGAATACATGATGCACATGACACTCAACACCCCTTCTTCTTGTTCACATTCTCAACTCACCTTTAACTCTCTCCCAACTCTCCCAGAGCTAAAGCTATGAGAGGATCTACATCTTGCTAATAGAGAGATTACTTCTCTTCTCTGTGAGGATATGTCTACAACCTAAGGGTTTAGACAAGATTAATGTAGATGATGTAGATACCTATAACCTAAAGGTTATGCCTTTATTTATAGGCTTACAATACTTCGATTAGGAAACCAAACTTTACTCTAATTTAGGAAACATAAACTAGCTAAGATAGGAAACCCTTGTTTAGATAGAAGTATAAACATAATTCTAAAAATCAGTTAAAACTGATTTAAGGGATCACACTGATGTTTCCTAAAATCTAGCCAATATCCAACAATTCTGCACCTTGGCAAGATTTCTAGGACAACTTCAACTTTACTATTCTCTGATTTCTCCACCTTGGCATGAAATCTCGACGTTCACCTTCCACGCCTTCATACTATACTGCCTTCAATCACCCGAAGATGCCAATCATCCGTAGATGCTTCAATTCCACTAAATGACTTCAATACTTCACTCACCCGTAGGTGTCAACCATCCGAAGATGTTTCACTTCCGTAAAAAGACTTCATTTCTCCAATCATCTAATGTTGCACTCATACTTCAATCATCCTAAGATGTTTCACTGGTACAACTTCCAAAATCCTTGTGTAAGGTTTCAATGTGTTAACTGACACCAACACACCGTATGGTGTTTCAAATCCCTTTTAAGGATGCAATGTGCTTCAACATGTGCTCACAAATTCAATCCCATAACAGGGTTGTAACTGTGTCTTAGAAAAAACACCAACATACTAATGCACCTAATGATGCTACAAACGTAAGTCATTGATTTAGTTCAAGATGGCCAATCCTAAACATCACCAATTCTTTCGTAACTTTTCGTAACTTTGCTGATTTCTCATCAATTCCAGTTATCTATGAATTCTTGACGCGTTTTCAACTTCATAGATTTTCACATGCACATATTCTTCAAACTTGCAAGATTCAATTCTTTGCACATTTGCTTCAACTTGTAGGATATAGTCTTTGACTTTAACTCACCACTTCACGTGTCAAATTTGAGCTCTTCCTCCATCCTACTTCTTCGGATTCCAACACTTCATCTTTCAATGCGGAGTTCAATATTTCATCACATGCAAATGTATGGTGTACCCCCATACCTACGAAGTTTTCTTAAAAATATGAAATAATTCATACCTTACAAAGATGCAGTCTTTGTAAGTTCTCAAACATCTGTGTGAACACATTCTAGTATTCCATATGTGGTGATATTCATGATATTTTCTTATCTTCAACAAACTAGAACTTTTTACTCCAACTCCAAGCTTGATTCTTTCTCCACCTTCACATAATATTCGCAAAATCCTAAACTACATGATTCCGTGATCCACAACTTCATGCCTTACCTGCATGACTTAGTCTTCAAATGTATTAGATTGCACACTATCTAACACTTCGACTTCCATATTCAATAAATTTTTATTCTCTAATCCTTTCATCACTGCAACTGCATTTGAAAAAAGATTCTTCAATACTCCACCGTTTAAACAACTTTAAACCCCACGGAGTCAAATGGATCTAATGATTTCAGATTCTTCTTCAAACTTTGGTACACACCAAACAACTTCAAACTTCTCGAGTTGCACCTAAGTACTTCAACTAAATGCTTAATATCTAAAACTTCAAACTCCAACTTTTAAAAGTCAGAAAACCATTCTCTAGAGAATGCCTATGATAAAAGCATTCAAACACTCGAAATTTCCACATATCACTAGATCTGCATTTTTCAACGTTCACGTCTGAACTTGAAACTTCTTCCTTGTTTTCCAACACCTTTCCTTAGGACAAAAGACAATTCAATTCAATTCACATATCACACTCTTCAAATATCTTGCGATTTCTTCGCTTAACTGTATACTTCACATGTAGTATTGTACCTTACAGTTTTGAAGTGCCACAATGATACCTTGTTCGTTGCAACCGAGTTTTCACCTCAAAAAACGAAACATATCTTCATGACCTATATGTTTTTTTTTTCACCACGGTCTTGTACTTATTCAACTTGATGTCTTCAACAAAAGGTAAACACATTCATTCTCCGCCAAATATCATCAAAACAACAAAGGTAAAAAACCACCTAGCTCCTAATTCAAAAACAGTAAATCGACGAGGTGCCTGCAAACATCCGAGTGGATGATTCAAAAACGTATCATATTCGTGGTGTTCAACGGTACGAAGAAAATCTGCTCCTGCATTGTTGTGGAAACAACAAAAGCTTGCAGAAATCCAATGTTCATAAGCTTATTCTATAAGTAAGATTCAAACTCAACGCATTCAAACAAACCCTTCTTCAACCATATGCCCAAGGTGCATATGCCTATAATTGTGTCGACTTCATCTTCAATCGCTTCTCTTCAAAACAGAACAAGAAACTGCAGCTCCACCACACACAATATCTCCATATAGAAAATCCAATTACCACGTCTTCAATCGATCGTTAACAATGCAATATGCTTATAGCCACCAGCTTTAATCACTTCTTCATGTAATCAAACTCTTCAACCAGAATTCAAAAACCATCCGCTAGTGCTCTCAAAACACTAAGAAAATGGTCGATAATTCTCACATGAAACCTACTAACAGGTTTCTGCAGTCCTCTCACTCATCCATACAACTGAGGCCAACTTGAGTTTAATTTCTTCTTCAATTCCTTCGACTACTTCAAGGACAACATGATAAAACTAAAGACAACTGGTAACATTCACAATCGTTGCTCTTGGTACTTCGTACAATTCTAAGGATCATGACGAAATTCAATTTTGGATCTTTACCTCTTTCAACGTACAAACCATTCAACTTGTACTTCAAACATAACACTCTTGTTTCCTTGCAACTTGGCTTGCAAAACAAGCACATTCAAACGGAAAACCAACAAGTATTCCAAAATAGTCCACAAAAGTCTCAAACAAGCGAGGTAAAGACCAAAAACAACCAAACACCTTTATCAAACTAGTTCATAAGGTTATGGAATTACTTAGCCGAAGCTATGCAAAATACATAGGGTTTATGCCTCAATAAGTATACTAACGTCAAATCCTCCCTTCAAGTAGGGATTTAACTTCGAAAGTGTATCAATCAACAATCAACGAATATGAAACACTTCAAATACATTCGTTTATGAGTAATCACTACACCAAATTATGGGATTGGAAACAGAACTAAGCCGTTACTAAAACAGGTTGTAACGGCTCTCGCCTGTTGCAAAAGTGGGTGTTACATTTTTTTCGTAACGGATTTGCGGCCGTTACGAATATGGATTGTAACGGCTCTCGTAACAGCTGCGAGCCGTTACGAATTTTTTTGTAACATAGCTGGCGTAACAGCTTTCAGCCGTTACTATGTGTCAGATTGTAACAGCTTTGAGTCGTTACTACGTGGCAAGTTGAAACAGCTCAGAGCCATTACGATTTTTTTTGTAACAGAAAAAAATTTACTGCCAGTCAACATTGACCTGGTCAAAATTGGTCGCTATTTACCAATTTTGACCAGGTCAATGTTGACCGACAATCCATTTTCAGCCTAAGATACGCTGAATTCAAACAAAAATACCGTATAAATCTTTCATTCAATCTAACCACATTCTATGATACATTCAACATCAATAAAACTTGTTCTATTCTTTCATTCAACCCACCAAATTCTATGACACATTTAAACAAGATCATTGACTTAGAACTTATGAGAATTTCTAAACACTCTTTTACATTCACTCAAGCAGTTTGATACTTGGAGAGAATTCATATTCCTAAGTTTGAGGGAATATAATATATGTTTAAAAACTTAAATAGATAGCATATAAGTAAACTAACAGACAGAACTCACATAACAGTCTTTGCCTTGTCTTGCATGCCGATTATCTTTCAAATCTGCAACACTTATGAGTTATGCACCTGAACAAGGTCCTGGTTGTGAGCACCTTCTGTAAGGCAAGCAACCACCATTGTCCGATCTTCAAGGAAATGAATTGGAACAATCAGTAGTAAATTAGACACTTCCAACTTATACTTGAGAAATTTGTTTAAAAATTCAATACCCGTGATAAATTAGATGATCGGTAGTAAAATAAACGATCAGTAGTAAAAATATTTCATTCAATTCAACCAAATCCAATCACACATTCAAGATATACGCCAGAAAGAAACAGGAAACCAAATTAAATAGCCATAATAACAGCAGTACCAGGAAAAACACAAGCGAAACCATCTGCTTTTTCTCGCAATGATTCATCCTTGCACGACCCGGCAATGCGGATAAGGGGTACATGTTGGTTCCCATTCCTAGACGAATGCCAGTTTCTTTTCTTTCCCAATGGCCAGTAACAATAATCAAAAGAGAAACTGATTTAGTCGTAACATTGCTCACCTTCTACATGTGAAGTTCAAAAAAAATCGTGCGAAAGGATGGCAACAAAAAAAATGATTGGGTAAAACCGTAAAATAGATACCTACATGTGATCACTTGACACCAACACCAAGGTCTAGAGCTCTCATAACTGTCTCAGCACTGTCGCGTCTAGGTGGGTCAAAGAGTGGCAAGATAAAAATAAGCTGCCATCGAGCCCCGATGCATGTTAGAAACAAGTAAGGGGTAGGGAATAGAGGACTGGATTTGTAGTTTAAGTTACCTGGTATGCTACTCCGAGTGACCTTTAAGCCTCATTCTGCAAATCTGTCAATCCCTGCATTGACTCTGAGGTCTATGTCCAATTTATTGTGCGCAAGATTTAAAATCTGACAATCAAAAACATTGTTGGTAGAGTAACAATAAGAAGCCATTAAGAACATGCAAACAACCGAAGTACAAAAGTTCAAACAGTGATGCCTGCTCCAATGCACCTCTGGTGACCTGATACATATTACCTTTAATAAAACACATTTCATGCATCATGTGACCATTAACTACAAATTATGATAATAACTCACCTCAATGTTTGCTTCAATGCTTCTTAATGATGGATTAATACGAATGATACTTCCAGCAAACACCCCTATGTTCCTAACAGTTGTGCCAGTACTAACACTGCAAGCCTCAACTGAAGCACTGCTTATGAAAAAAATGTGTGGGTTACATAAGCCAATGTGCTTCTGATTCGATCAACCTCACATATTTGCAAACAAACACATCCATCAAGATACACAAAAGTTAAGTAATCCAACAACAAGTATCAAAATCTGCAGTCTAACATCCAATATAAAATGCAACATTCAATTAAGAAAATTCGAACCACATCTCAACCTCAAATCACAATTGCATAATCTCGGGTAGTAACAAAAACAACTTTCCAGTCCCCCTACTAAACAGGTGAACCTTCTGAAGTACTTCCATATCAAATGCAAAGCCAATATCTCAAAACCCCACATTTATCAACAAAATGCAACAACCTTGCAAACCTGATAGCCAAAAATTCCAATGCAGAATGACTAGAATAAAAAGAGTCGCACTGTATTAGTTTTGGGTCTCAGATGAACAAAATCTTTTAAAACTCGAGTAAATTCACTTTTATGTAAAGGATATTTAAATCAAAATATGAGGTGAAACGGGGGGATTTAGCTATGCGGAAAGAAGTTAGAACTTTTTTCTAATTTACACAGACATCATTTATAAAAAAAGTTTGAAAATGTTTAATCAACATAGACTATGGTAAATTTCTTAGATTTCATAAATTATGGTAAGAACTGAATGAAATTTATTACCTATATAGCATTTCCCTCACTAAATTCTTTGATAACATTCATCAACATTTCAACAATCATCACAGCTGTCTTGAGAACAATCAATTAATTTCCAAGAATTTGTTCCTTCAGGACAATTTAAACCATTTTCTTAACTCTCCTTCCATCCACCATTGGAGTTGGATCGTTGGAGCTGCTGAAGTCAAGGTCCACCCCTACAATCAAAAGAAAAAGGAGAGAGAGATCCATCAGAAATAGACTTACGGAAAAATCAAGCGGTCGTAAACAGAAAATCAGGGAATCAATTGAATTATAAACACAGAATAGAAAGATGTAAAGAGAGAGAAAAGAGGGATTTCAATCAAGCAAACAATTGGTAGGCTGATATCTATAAGACGGAAGAAAAATATGAGTTAAAGACTTGATACAAGGGAAGATCAAAACTTTGATAGATACAAGGAAATTTGATAATAATTCACCTCAATGGTTCTTTGAATGCTTCTTAATGATGGATTAAGACGAATTACACTCCCAAAGAAACACCCATATGATCCTAATAGCCGAAAGGTAGGACCGAAATGCATCAACCTCGGACGAAGACTATATCCAAAAATTTCGGGTAAGAGTCCACGAACCTAAATTTGCAAGTCTGAAGCTGATTCGATTGAAAGACTTTCGTCACTGCCTACAAAATGAAACATTTCAACCTCGTTTAGATAACTATCACATTAACTCTCGATCCATCAAGCTTATCAATTGCTACACAAAATATAGTCAGATAACAAGCTAGAGATAGAGCTTTAACCTCCTCCTTCTAGCTATCTTCAGAATCCTCTGGCCAGTGGTTTGAAATATTTAAAGTAACAATAACATATCTTTTCTTGCTTCCACATAGAAATAATCTGTCCGCCATAGTCCAAATCAAAGCCCTGTAAAAAGCACAACAGGGGATTTCAACATGTTATGAGCTAGAAATATAAGGGACATAAGCACGAATCCTACGAGCTCAGCTTAAGCTCGAGCTGAACCAACTATAAAATATAAAACCCACTGATTCAAATCGCCTCCTGGATACATCTCATCATGGGAATATTGTGAAAGGCGAACTGTTTGAACCAACGCATTAGCTTATAGCCTATTAATTTCCCCGTGTGATTGACATTTCTTGTGTTCTTGATCTGAAAACGAATGAATCGACAATTTAGACATTAGGGAAATCAAGGCATAGTATATAAAATAAAATATATTTAGTAACTAATGACGAAAAGGCATAAAAACAGAACCACTAATTAATGTATCCGAAAAAATGACTTACAATCCAATGACGAGCTGATAAAGGATTGCATTCACGCATGGCTTGCATCTCACACTTGAGCAGTGTTTCTTTAGCGTAGAAAGCATTGTTATGAATATTGTTCTTCCCAGGTTCTTCGACTTTCACATCCACCTAAACTACCTACAGGTACAAGGTGTTACAAACTACCTTAACCACCACACGCAAGAAAAATGTAATATAGAAGACACGAGTGTTACCTGATTGAATGCTTCACCGGGCTTACACAAACAGCCATATCCATACGAGAAACAAATAAGTGTTGATGTACTTTGGTGCATACAATCTCGGAGCTATAGTTGTACCGTATTTCCGGATTCACCTGGTTGTATTGCTCCCTAAGTGAGAATTCCGAGTTAAGCTTAACCTCGGCTTCTATTTTTCCATCCTGTAATATTTAAAGAGAGATTGCATGAGCATTATAACAAATTCAACTTTGCACATAATATGGAACAATAAACCAGGACATAAAAGTACATTCAGAACAATCAATGTCTAAGAATATTGATAGTACACAAATGCAAATTCCAACTTTCCCGATAGAAATGCCGAGAAGAATCCATACTCATAATTAGCCACGGTCTGCAAAAAGGATATCATGAGCCTTCTGCACCTTCTAACTTCTGCTAAGCCGGACCTCCAATCTTGATGTTTCCACAGTATACCATGGTCCTCCTCGTGTAAGCACACACAATTTTCAATCGTTTATACTCCCCCGGTAAAATTTGTAAAATGGGCATCAAAATACTTGATGTAACCCAAACAATCACACCCCTGCAATAATTAATCCGTTTTATCCAAGCCAACACCAATCGAACAAAAAGTTTAGACCTGAAATAATCAAATGGACAAAACCAGGAATCAAAACCAATCCTCACCTTTTCCAGAGAATGTGCATTTTTACCCAGTCCATCTTCTCCTGCATCAAATGCATTTTTCCTGTAATGTGGCTCATTTGGATCACCATATGGGACCACCATCTCAACAAAACTCAAACCTTGAGCTACAAGTCTCCGACCCCCACTACCATCACTATATGCAACGAAATATAACCAAACCCTCTCGGGAGTGAAACCAACCCGAAAGTTCCACATAAAACCAAAGAATAAAACGAGAATAAGCATTTAAATTTAATACGAATAGAAAAAAACAGAACACTTTTGTCAATCACATATCCTAATGAATAAAGAGTACTTTTTTCCATTCCACAAACTGCCCATTAACACGAAAGCTTGGTCCTTCAGGATGAATAATCTGTAGGGGCTTCACATCGCTACGGACACTGGGAGCGAAAACTTGGGTCGCCACTGTATTTTTACCTAATTCATTTGAAGAAACAATAGGTGCTTGAGAACAAACACCTGCAGTGACAAAACCAAAAATATTGTGAGACGATATTCTCCATATGTAACCATCTTCGGCAAGCTCTCTAGCGAAGAACTGTAAATCAAAATCGAAACAATTTATGTCAGGATAAAAAAATCACCAAAAAATCAAGAAATAACAAAAATTAATGATACAGAAATAGGGATTGTAGTAGGATTTACCTTCTGTTTCTCACAAACAAACCAAATACATCATTCAACAACACCTACAAATCGAAACCAAATCAAGAACAAAACCCTAATTTAGATGGAACCCTAAAATCTAATTTAACAGGTTATGAAACCCAACTGATGATGACTTACACAGATGTAAACTTAAATCAAAACCCTAAACTCGATGAGCAGACGATTGAAGATTAGTTCTTCAAACATCAGATGATTAATCTGCAGTTAAGAGGGAAGAAAAGGGAGGCGCGGTAGTAGAAAAGAAATGTAAGTGAAAATGAAAAGTCGAGAGCAGAGAAAAGATTATCTAGGTTATGGAAGGGGATGAAATATCCTGTAGTTCAACTATTCTTGGGTTGAAAAAGAATAGCAAGCATGTGAATGGCACACGCACAAACTGCAAGTGTTACGACCCAAGTGTGACCAAGCGTGTGAGTGGCACGCCTATAAAAAATTTTGTAACGGCTTGGCCCTGTTACGATTTTTTTAAAATTTAGTAATGGCTTCAGCCTGTTACGATTTTTTTGTAACGGCAAATTTGTAACGGCCTCAAAGCCGTTACGAATTCCTGTTACTAATCCGGGAATTTGGTGTAGTGAATTGATACTTCAAACGGTGCTTGCCAAATCAGAAAATCCACCTCTTCACCTAGATGCAATTCAAACGACCTTGTCTCCAAGATTTTTCATATGAGGCTACACAATGATTTTCTGAATTCCAAAGCAACTCTGATTTCAAACCGACATAACTTGATTTTGAAACAAGCCTATTGATGCATATTCTAGCCTTTTACTTCAATCTATAAGTATGTCTTCTTCCACAAATCCACTTCTAATTCAATACACCACGTTTTCTGACGGAACTGTTACAACCTTGTACCATAGTTATAAAACTGTCACCAACTTTCGTGCCTACATCCACGGGCAGCAGAAATTCACTTCATTCACGTATCATAGAATACACGATGCACATGACACTCAACACCCCTTCTTCTTGTTCACATTCTCAAATCACCTTCAACTCTCTCCCAACTCTCCCAGCGCTAAAGCTATGAGAGGATCTACATCTTGGTAATGGAGAGATTAATTCTCTTCTCTGTGAGGGGATGTCTACAACCTAAGGGTTTAGACAAGATTAATGTAGATGATGTAGATACCTATAACCTAAAGGTTATGCCTTTATTTATAGGCTTACAATACTTCGAATAGGAAACCAAACTTTACTCTAATTTAGGAAACATAAACTAGCTAAGATAGGAAACCCTTGTTTAGATAGAAGTCTAAACATAATTCTAAAAATCAGTCAAAACTGATTTAAGAGATCACACTGATGTTTCCTAAAATCTAGCCAATATCCAACACACACATTCAGAGGTATAGGTTTATGAAGTATCTTCCGATTATTGCAAGTTCAAAACCAGAAAATTCTTCGTTTTTCCCAAATTCTGATTTTTGGGCCATCGTATATTCAGAGGTTTATGCAAATGACTTATCCTCCGAATAAGACAAGTTCAAAACCAACCATGCCATGGATCTAGGTGGTTCCAAGGGCCATTATAGAAGGTTAGCCAACACACATTCGGAGGTATAGGTTTATGAAGTATCTTCCGATTATTGCAAGTTCAAAACCAGAAAATTCTTCGTTTTTCCCAAATTCTGATTTTTTGGCCATCGTATATTCGGAGGTTTATGCAAATGACTTATCCTCCAAATAATACAAGTTCAAAACCAACCATGCCATGGCTCTAGGTGGTTCCAAAGGACATTATAGAAGGTTAGCCAACACACATTCGGAGGTTTAGGTTTATGAAGTGTCTTTCGATTATTGCAAGTTCAAAACTAGAAAAATCTTCGTTTTTCCCAAATTCTTATTTTTGGGCCATCATATATTCAGAGATTTATGCAAATGACTTATCCTCCGAATAAGACAAGTTCAAAACCAACCATGTCATGGCTCTAGGTGGTTCCAAGGGCCATTATAGAAGGTTAGCCAACACACATTCAGAGGTTTAGGTTTATGAAGTGTCTTTCGATTATTGCAAGTTCAAAACCATAAAAATCTCCGTTTTTCAGAAATGAAACAAATGAATCAGAAATCATTCTAATATTGCACCGACTACAATAGGACGTTTGGGTTATATTTTATCGTCCGAATGTATTGGGAGGTAACTAATCATATATTATCTCTCGATTATGTAAGGGCAATTTTGTCATTACGAATTACGCGAGATAAGG
>JAJJWW010002139.1:0-20780 GCA_023531295.1 Papaver armeniacum | reverse complement strand
TCAACGATGTCAACTCCTTACTTTCTCCCGCTGCTTGGCGCCATAATATGTAGCTGCAGGAAATCCTGCACACTACACCCCCACGATAATCCACACAACTAAACATTTGAAGATTTAATAACAATGATTTTATTGATTAATTCTCGAATGTTTACAAGATAAGATAGAAAGAGCTAAAGAAATTACAATCTCCACACACTTTCTCTCCCTAATGACTTGTCTAACACTCAGAAAAGATCTCTCCCCACAACAAAGCTTATTCAACTCTTTTTAGGGTAGTAGCCTACAATGGGATGACAATGGTTGTCCTTTATTTTTGGGAATGACTTGCGAAATATCGCAAGTGTACAAGTATTCATTCTCGCGGCTCTCCTAAATTTCGCTAGGTCTTCACACCTTTCTCGTGTTTTTGGCTGTTCATTCATTGCGTCATTTATATTACTCTTCACATGACGCCTTCGCATGTTGTCGTTTATTAATCTCGCGAAATAAATGTCATGATATTTTATCTCACATCAAGCTATGGCTTCTAGTGTTTCGTATAGTTTTTCCTAGTAAATAAAGTTTTTCCTTGATTTTTTTCCTCTTTTTTGTACACATAGTTGGATTTTATTAAGATTGTCTATTTGAGCTAATACCATTTTGATCTCATTTGAAGGCTTCCAAACACATTTTTCTTCCAAAATCGCAAGTTGATTCTAATTTCTTGAATGTTAAGAATGGGGAATTAGTTATATTCTATTTATTCTTGTTGTAGAATTGTTAGGAGATTTTTTAACTGGAAATTGATCTTTGAATCGCTTTGTTCACTTACAAAATCGGGTTCACGGACTCCTTGTGTGACATGCGATTGTAAGTTAAAACCCTAATCTACAAGTTTGTTTTAAAACAAACATAAGATTTCCAAAACCTTATTTACTTCTAAAGGAAATCAAATCGATTTTTTAAAAGATCGAAAAGTATCAATCGTGTTGTCATCTTCTAAAGAGAGCGTTGGTTCTGCGAGAAGATTTACGAAGAATTTCTAAGACAATCAGTATTGTACAAGGAGTTCTATAAGTCAAGTAGGTATTACATCTAGTCCCGAATAGGTAGTACGAATTTGGTGTAACGACTTTATAATCGAGCAGGTATTTATTCGGACTAGGTCCCGGGTTTTTCCGTATTTGCGGTTTCCTACGTTAACAAAATTTATGGTGTCTGTGTTATTTCTTTTCCGCTATATTGTTTATCTTTATAATCAAAATATCGCAGTTGTCGAAGTTCATCAATTGGGAATCAATATTTGGTTGTTGATTAAATTGATTGACACTTGGATATTGGTTTGATCTGGTCCTGTTATTTCTTATTTAACCTGCTTAGAAATTCTATTTGTTTGATTATGGATTGAATTGAGAAATAGAGATATAACTCTTTGATATATATACTTTACTCACAGATTTAGTCCGACTTTGTCCTAGTTGATTCTCTAGTAAAGTGCATTCGAGTAAGTCCTCTCAGTTGTTGGGTGTGGTTGCTCGATCCCCGCATTTTCACCATTCTTCAATATGCTAGAGTATCTGTGATGGTGAATGAATGACCTTTAGGTTTTTTCTCAATGGATAGAGGTTGAAACAAGGAGACCCTTTATCTCCAATTCTATTTTTAATTGCCGAAGATATATTGAGTAGAATGATAACTTTAACGGTGCAAGAAGATAAGTTAAGTCCATCGGGTCAATATAAAGGAGTTTAACTTATCTCGTGATTTTTGGATGGACGTTTTTTCTTTTCAGCGATGAAGACAAGAGAAACATAAGAAAGTTGATGAATATTCTTGATGAATATCAGCAATATTCTTTGAATAATTATAAGTTGGGACTGGAGAAGAATAAATGTTTAACAAGGGAATCCACTTCGAAAGGAAAATGCAAATAGGTGAGATTTGTGGTATATAATTGTCAAAGTTTCTTTACGATAAATATTTGAGGTCAAATCTAAAAATTAAATCGTTTACATGGAATCTTACAGTTGTAGATATGATACACCATAAGTTGGCCGGATGGAAAAGAAAAATTATTTATCATTTATTAGTTATTGAAATTGTAAAATTAGCCATGAAACAAGCCAAACATCATGATTTGCTCGGCCAGAAAACTCCGAACGGCCATTGGCTGGTCTGCAAACAAGCTTTAGAGAATTGGGCGGTTGTGGGAAGCGGGTTAACACCCGCGTCTACCATAAACCCATGGGTAAACTCAAGTAACCTCGTACACAATAATTAATAAATGTTTAATTTTCACCGTTGGATTATCTAGGTTAATCCTATCCCTACGTTAAGGTATAAAAAACATCAAAAACCCTAGCAAGGTATATCTTTTCATTCTTCTTCTCTTTATTTTCTTTCATCTCCCCATATTGTCTTCTCATCATGGGTCATGTTTCTCCTCACTACCTCCACTTCATTTCTTTTGTTGATTAAGTTGTTCTTTGTCGCTATGTTTCTTTCTTGTTGGTCGATTAATTGATGAGAAGAGAATATTTCTTTGTCCTTTCGTGTGTGTCAAGAAAATATGCGATTGATTCAATGATTCACCGGATATAGATCTAGTGACCTAATCAAAGTTGAGATGGGATTGTTGGGTGGTATTTGGTTACTTAAAACCAAAATAATCCATAAATTGAGGAGAAGGTAAGAAGAGGAAACATGCGAAAGAACACAAAGAGATCTACTAAAAGGTTAAGAATGAAAGAGCGAGAAGTTGAAGAAGAAGTTCTCGTGAATCTCAAGTAGATCGGTAGTTTGATTTGGGGATTTGGTTGATTATTGTTTAGGGTTTGATTAGTTTTCGGGATTTGATCCGATTAGATTTGATTTAATTGATAGGTGTCTAAAACACCTTGATATTTATCTATCATTTATGCTTTCTTAATATGTTTTCTAAAATATGTATCTATGTATGCTTTTGAGTGTTTAGGTATTTTGTCATTTGGAACAAAAGAAGAAGAAACGCCGCTTAAAAGGCAAAAAAGGTGCAAATCGCTAAGTTGAGCGAATTATTTCTCATTAATTATTTACTTTTATTTCTTCATCTCTGTCTCAAAAAGCATGTCGGCTTTAGTGATGCAAATTTATCTGTCAGAAAAGCACGACACTTTAGTGATGAAGAGAGAATAAGAGAGGAAGTGAACTAGAAGTAAGAGAGATTTACTGTTGGTGGAAGAATTCAAAAGAAGAAGAAAGCGTTCATTTGGAGCAAGAAGGACAAAAGCATCATTTCATGTGCGGTGCTGTTGGGAGCCAAGCCAAGCCGGCGATAGATACAACTCACTGCCGGCTTTAGTCTAGAGAAGCAACTGACCGGCGTCTTGTACAATATCTACTATGGGGTGCTCTTGGGTGTCCACCCCTTATCTACTTCAACAAAGTGGCTTTATCCGCTTTCATTTCCCTACAACAACTCAAAAATTGGAGGAAATTGATTTCTCAATCATTTGAAATCAAGACAAGGGAGAAGCATGGCGACTCCCACTATCGATCCGAGAAAAGGAAGAGAGAAAATCACGAGGAGATGGTAAATCGGAAAACAAGGAGCTTGAGAAGATGAAAGAATCGCGGGGAATTGGTCGATTTCAAGATGAATGAATCAGAGTTAATGGTGAAATTAAGGAGGATTGGAGGAAGTGAAGTAAAGGGGTTTCTGTGAGAAAGAGATATGAGAAAGTCCGCTTCGTGTGGATGAAGGCTCAATGAAGAACTTTGGGTTTTAATAAATTGAAGTTAGTGGTTTGTCCGATGAAGATGTGAAAAGGAATTGATGTAAAAATCAATGCTATTGTTGTTGAAAATTGCGATTAAGAATAGAGATGATGGCTGATTCACCGGTGGGTCTCGTGATCATGGGAGATTGAAGCTACGATTGAGCCATGGATTGCAGGTGCAAGGTGGAATGGAGTCCGATGCGGTGGTGGATGAGATTGCGGGCGCTTTAGTTTTAGTTTAGTTTGCGTTGAGATGGTAAATTTGGGAGATCTTGATTTTAAGATGAATTAGGTTTGGTTGAATTGAATTGCCGATGGATATTGAGAGATGCCTGAGCACATGATGATGGCAAAGGATGAATTAATGAAACTGCAAACTAGGGTTTGATTTGAGATGGATTTACATCAGTATATGAAGAATAAATGAAAAGAAGTGGGATCTCAAGTTGTCACGGTGGAAGATTAGAAGTGGTGATTAGTAGTGTTTGAAATTATCATTGCATAAAGATGAGTTTTTGATGGCAAAGTGAAGGTTCTATGCAAACAGTTGTGTTAGGTATCTCATCACGATAGATATGATGTCATGTTGGTGGAATCTCGTGATTGTGATAAAGAAATAAGCAAAGAATAGCAGTGTGCAGTGGTGTTTGAATTTACAATGACTAGTTGTTGTTGTAGTTTGGGTGATGCCGAATGGAATGAGAATGCAGTCTGATGGGACTTGAGCAGTGAAGGCCGGTGTGTGCATTACGGTTACAAAAGGTCAATATGAGTTATTGACAGACATTGTGATGAAATGAGTATGGGAAATGGGCTGCTAGCAGTATTTGATAATGTGCCGTTATGATCTTTGAAATTGCAAAGAGTAATGATTGGTGAATTGTAATGGAAGAATGTCACGGTGATGGTGTTTACCATAACAAATGGAAGCAAGGAATGGCGTTGTTGGGTTTGAAGGCGTGTATGTTTTGATATTGTTGGATCCGTGCAGGTGTGGGTTGAGTTATTAAGATAAATGAAACGAGATGATATCAGTAAATCGAGAATTGGTGATATATCGGCATTAAGGTGAAAGAAACGGTTGTTAGTGACTACATAGTTGTTGGTTATTCTTTAAAGGATGTTGATCGCAGGAGCTAGTCTTTGTTGTTGCAGTGAGTAAAATGCGTTGCAGTGAAGCTGCTGTGTATGAAGAAGCTACATTAATGCAGAGGCATTGGGTTCTGATCTCTGCATACAGATGGCAATGAATGGTGATTGTGTGTGTTCGGTGGTACAATGGTCAAGTCAAGGGTGTTTTATGGATGATTATGTGTTGCAGGCAAGGATGCTAAGAAAGATGTGTGATATAGCACCATCTTAAAACAAAGCTTTTAATCTCATAAGGATGGTTTGCAAATTTCTGCTGTCTTACAAACCAAGTCATTGGATGCTGTGCTCGACTTATCTGATTAAACTCATCTCTGACTAGTGATATCACCTAGTGGTAGTTTAATCGACCTGGTATGACCAGGTGGCTCAAGTTGACTACCTTTTGGACTGATGACCGGTGGACTTTAGGTGCCCGAGGTATTTTAAAATTTGTTGTCTTCCTTGACTCGGTTCCAGGCCAATTTTGGGGACTTTAATCTACACTTTTGGGCAGAGTTTACATGGGTATTCTTTATATATGGGCTTGGTGGACCACCTGAGATGGACTTTGAAGACTAGACCTAATTTTGGAACAAAGAGGATCTATAAAAGAGAAGTCTTTCTGAAACTTTAGAGGACGTATTTTTTTTCAAGTTTTGGAGAGAGCGCGGTAGGGTTTGCTTTTGTTTTTATATTTTCACCTTCTTTATTTTATTTCAATTATTATTATGATGATGATGAACTCCATACTTATGAGTAACTAAACTATTTTTGATTAAAAGATTTCAAAACCAAAATATGAACCTATAATTGATATGCAATAGCTTGTTTTCTCACAAGTTTCAAGTATTGCTTGATTTCTACCACGCTAATAATGTTTATGGTTATTTGTTGATTGTTTAAGTTCGAAATTAAATAGTTGATTCATAATCCTATTGCTAGTTTAGATTTTCTTCGAAGTAATTGCTGAGGATTAAACACAAGTAGCAATATGTAGGTATTGATGATGAGATTTTGTTAAATGCCCATATCTGTGAAAATTATACCTGGGTAGGTGATTCTGTTGAGCTCATCACTAGAGCAACCTTATCTCACAAACCAGGAGCACTTGTTTAGGCTCACACCTGAAAGCGTACTCTAGGAAACTTGGCAAGTAGAAACCGCAGGTCGAGCGCTTAAGTATCCCATGAGCTGGAGATAATAACGGATAGTTGAGCGTACTAATTATCCTAGGTTTGTTAAAAGAATAAGATAATGCGGGCTAACGTCTTACACATAGATTTGGTTTTATGTTTTTATGGGTCGGTGAATGATTAATAATCAATTCCATCTCATATTTGAATACAATTTACAATTTTCGGGACTTATAACAAAAATCTTCATAAGAATATTTTACATAACAACTATTACTTCGTACCTCCCTTGGGACGAATCATTTGTCTATTACTTGCTAGTGTAAAGAGAAGTAGAAAATATTATTTGCCGAGTTGACACCTCGTCATTAATGTGTTTTTGGGCAGTTAATTGAGAAGATAAAAGAAGAATGTTAAAGAGGGTATGCCTAATTTGACCCTCTTTTCAATTTTAGTTTCAATTGATTTTTTCTAGGTTTTGATTTTTTGGTTTTTGTTGTCAAAAAGGGGTGCCAAAGAGTGTTGCTTTCCGCTGTTTCAACTTTTGCAAATCACTATTTCTCGCTCAATTGGTGATTTTTTTTTTGATTTTTTTTGGGTGAATCAAGGGAGGAATCGAAGAGATTGATCGGGAATTTACTGGTAAAGAAAAAACAGAAGAACGAAATTGGTCTGGATCTATGAATGAAATGAAAGTGAATGTCATTGCCGAGAATTAGATGAATGATTAGGGAAGCCCCATTGTTGTCTTCCGTTAAAAAATAAGCTTTAATTTCGCTCGGAGTAAAACTAGGTTTGCTTTTGTATAAGCAAAAGATATAATCAGATTATCATTTTATTTTTAATTAAAATTGAGCTTTAATTGATTTAATTAAACAAGTCGGTAACCCGTGAACATGAGCTTTTACTTCAAGATGCAAGGCGTGTTGAAGAAATGACCACCCGTGAAGAATATCGACCATGTTTTGGTTAATCCAACCCGTATAACCCGTAAAAAGTAACATTTGCCCACCTGATTGTCAGCTCTAGCCAAAATTATGTGTCCTCGAAGAATATCTAATCAGGGTAATTTCATCAAAAAAACAAAAAAAACTGAAAACTCTACGGCCGGGGAGAAAACCAATCTCCGTATTACAGTCTCAAGAGAAAACACAAAAAGCAAAGTAAGAGTAAAGAGATTGCGATCCGGCACAAGCCTTTATCACCAGCCAATAGGAATCAAACTTTTCCTAATCCAACAGTTATACGCAATTACAAGACAGTCATACGGATCTCTAGCCCATCCAACGGTCCATAACATCATTTCCCCAAAGTGAAAAACACAAAAAGGAAAAAAAGAGAAAAACACAATCCGAGTACTTCTTATTCAGCCAATTAAAACCAGCATCTCTAATCTAACGGTGAATTGACAAACTAAAACCATTCATCCGGATCACCGTTCCATCTAACGGTACAAACACCATCTCAAAAGTTTGACAAAAGTCCAAATTAAATCTATAAATAACCACCACCACCCATCACCAAGTCTCATAAATCAATCAAAGAAAAAAAAGAAAATCCAGAGAGAGAAATTGCAGTTTCAATTTCTGAGTGAAAAATGTCAGGAAGAGGAAAAGGAGGAAAGGGTTTGGGAAAGGGAGGAGCAAAGAGGCACAGGAAGGTGTTGAGAGATAACATCCAAGGTATTACCAAGCCAGCAATCAGAAGATTAGCAAGAAGAGGTGGAGTGAAACGTATCAGTGGTTTGATCTATGAAGAAACTCGTGGTGTTCTTAAGATCTTTCTTGAGAATGTGATTCAGTGATGCTGTTACTTTTGGCACTGAACATGCCAGGAGGAAGACTGTCACTGCTATGGATGTGGTTTATGCTCTGAAGCGACAGGGAAGAACTTTACGGATTTGGAGGTTAAGGGTGTGCTTTTGAAATTGGGGGGTTTTCTGTAAAGGTATTAGTATTAGGTTTCGGTAGTTTCTGGGATTTTAGTAGTATATGTTAATTGAGTAAACGAAGCTGTTATGCTCCTTTTGGTTTCAAATAGTTCAATGAATGAAAATTTCAGTTCCTGGGTAAATTCGATTTGCTTTTTTTTCTTTATTTTTTTAATTTCTGAGCTTATTGATGTTATTTCTGGTTACCTAATTTCAAGTTCATATAAGAGTGGAATTGAAATCTAAAGAAAGAATCAGTTTGAACATCATAAATTTATTTTGTCTCATGTAGGTTTTAACAATCTCTAAGGGGGATCTTCTTCAAACAAATTTAATTAAATTGATTTTGAACCATCAGTATCGAAGAACACTTGAATTTACTTTCCAGAGGAACTCTTCACTTTAATTTAGAGATCTTGTTGCTGAAATTACAACCTTGATGTGAATGGTTTTCTTTAACTTGGATTTTATTATCTTTTCGATCTCAGATGCTTTCAGGCCATCACTAAGATCTGCAAAGTTGAATTCAGCTAGCCAGAGGTGCGAACACATAATTTTCAATCGCAGAGCATAGCTTTGGAACTGAAGTTTTAGCACCCAAGGCGTACTAGGCTGCAAGTTGGGAGGAAAAGAACTAAGTCCACCTCCAATGAATCCAAACCAAGGTCGAGTAACTCCAACCTTGAACCAGTTTAACCTGGACTGGAAATAGAATCCAATAACCACTGCAATCCTCATCTCTCAAATGTTAGGTTTGTGAAGTGAAGTTCAGGCGGCCGGACCTTCAAAAATCTGGTAAGAACCTTTTCTTTTCGTTCACTCACTCAAAGATGCTTTCAGTTTCTAGTAAGAAACTATGCAACAAAACCATAAAATCATCAGCATCAACTGTAGGCAATAATAGTGATCTTTTAATGAACATTCTATATCTTTACTAGCCAAATTGTTGTGTCAATTCAAACCGTATCACAACATTGGCCGTCTCTATTATAATTGTCGAGCTGTCGTCTTAGGATGCCTGGTACTATTGGAGAGAAGATTGATAAAACAGGAGAGAATCAGAATTTGAAACTGGTAGCGGGATGCAAGGAACGGTATTGATTATGCCTTTTTAGTAATCCAATTGTTGTCAACCGTAAAACGCATGTAAAACGGAGCATTCTTGCATTGGTCTTATTCTTTGTGATGTTCAAGATGAATCTAATATTATTACCCAACTTATGGTCGACAATATTTCCATGAAGCATTGCAAGACCTCCTCCACCACCATTCATAGAAGCTCCTGCCATTGGTAAAGAAAGAAGTAGAAATATTTGTGTGCCTCAGGTCTTAAGTGTCACTATAGCTTTTGATCCTGCAAAAATCAAGTTACTATGAGGTTGTGGGTGTCTTTGCAGAATAGATATCAGGAAAGATGTGCTTCATATTGAGTTCACTCTTCCAAGACAGACTCTTGGAGAGATGCAGAGATCCCTTTCCTTTCCATCACCTGTTAGATTATGGCAGTCTGGTGTGTATTGAATGGTTCAGGTGCACTGGATTGGACTAGTGAGCGAACTCTTCATTATTTTGACAGTGATTGTGAATTAATGAAGACAGTTGCAATGCCATTGCAGCTCAGTGTTCTGGAGGAGATTATAGTAGAAGTGTGAGTACTTATGAAAGTGTAGGGACATATGCACCTTAGGAGATGCGCAAGGACGGAAATGGCATGCCCCTGCTTTGACATTTGGGAGATGCAATGGACTATTCGGGATGGAATGTCAAGTATTACGCTGATCTTAGTCCGCTCCCCGGAATTCTACCAGAAAGAGATTTTGATTTGTATGATGCTTATTGAGAAGGCAAGGATTCATCTAGGTTGATATCATGGATACTGAATGACAAGGTGATATCCTTGACTTCAAAAATAAGAGTTTTGCTGAAATGTGATGTTAATCCGGATGTTTATGCAGAGGGATTTCAGTATATCAAACACTTGCTTCATGTTTGAGTATTGCCGTGAAGCAGCAAAACGAGAAGACTGATGATATGAAAATAATATTCCAGGGATTACTAAAACAGCTATTAGAAGATTAGCAAGAAGAGGTGGAGTGAAATGTACTGGGGATCAGTCTATGAATCAGCTCTGGAAGAAAACTCGTGGTGTTCTTAATTAGATGTTGCTTGAGAATTGCTGTTTGTTTTACATTACATTGTTTTGTTAAATTGATTTGATCTGTTAAATTTGGTTGTTGTTCTCGAGTTTTTGTTGAGTCAAATTTTGTTCATCAAAGTCTTGGTATAGCATTAAATTGGATGTGGCTCATTGCAAAGGCTGTGAATGTTATTTCGTTTGAATCCTTGGATGTTGTTTATTTATGACGACAAACACCAAACTGGACCAATCCGATACTTGATATGTACTGAGTTGAATTGGATGTTTTTCTTGTTTTGAAGTACCATCCGACTGGTTTACAGTTCGTCCTCAAAGACTCGTGAAGGTCTTCCTTAATGTGCTCCGAGTCTACGCGAATCATAAGCCGCATGCTTTGTGTGACTTGATAGTATTAAGGGTGATAATCGCTATAATAGTCCCACATTGGGGGATACACTATGAGAACTATGTTTATCACTTTCGTTATAGGGAGGGGGTTTTAGGGATCCGGGGAGTGAAAAACTCATATCAACTCACCAATATGACCGATTCAACTCCTCTTATGAGTTGACAACACTACACCCGGCAAACACCACGTTCCAAACAATCCAACCCATTTTTTACCTTGCTTTTATCTCTATGATCTTGCTTTTATCTCTATGATCTTGCTTTCTTTTTTTCTCTCCAAGCTTTCCCCGTAAAATCTTAAACTAACCATCCTTAACAAGTTAATCAAGGTAATATCTGGAAGGGTTAAAAAAGCCATCATCATCACAAGATGGTCATTTTCGGGGTAAAATCAAAAACCCATGAATCATGATCAGATCGTTTTGGGTATGGATTTCGAGGCAAGCTTATTGGACTCTTATAGTGACTTTTTGCATTCTCGTTTATTCTTGTTACCGAAAAAATCCAATAATTCTCAACATGGAAAACCTACCTTCTTAAGTTGGTATGATTTTCGTTCACTCCTGGTCATGAGAAAATAAATATTTCTGGAAATTTTCGTGAAGGAGAATTATTGGCTTCTCGATGTCCAGATAAAGCGAGAATGTACTAAGTAACTTTAGGACACCAACAATTGCAAAAGCAGTTGCAGAAACAGTAGTAGAAATCGTTCTTTTAATTGCAAATGTTAAGATTGAAGAGAAATTATCTTCTCCTTGCCTTCTACTGGCTAGAAGATCCATTTATATTGATATGACCATTTACAATACTAGTATTACAGAGATTGAAGGAAAAAATACTATTTGGCTATTTTCAAGTGCTATCCCAATGCCTATTCGGCCCTTTCAGAAATCACCTTTTCCATTCTACCATAATTATTAAAATATCTGAAAGACTTCTCTCTTATTTTTTTCCTCTCACGTGAATGCTTCTCTCGGTTTTTTCTTACTAATTTACCCTCTCACATTCTTACCTTAATATTTAAAGTTTTAAAATTAAATATCTCTCAAAATATATGTCAAAAATTAATAAATTTATATATTCTGAAGTTTCTATTTATAGCTTTCCAACGAAAATATCACTGTCATGTATATTTTAGATTTTAATTTTTTTCAATATAATAATAGGGGCCTCATTCCTATAACGAAAAAACAATATCATTCTGGGATTATGTTAAGATATCATCGTCAAAAAAAAGAATCGCCGATGCTTATACTGGATTTACATTTTGTAAATGTAAGTTTCATTTTTTGCGCTTTTTATACGACTTCATTTCCTAACGAATTGTTTACGCTTTTATACGACTTCATTCTAAACGTTCGCTTCGATACGTTATACGAACTTCATTTCGGAATGAAGTTCTGCTTTTTTCATGTTTTATATGGACTTATGCTAAGTAAGTCTCGTTCGTATATGTTTATATGGACTTCATTTCGGAATGAAGTTCAGTTTTTTCTATGTTTTTTATGGACTTCATTAAATGGTATTTGTTTGATATGTTTTATACGACTTCATTTTTGAATGAAGTCTACTTTTCAAGTTTTTTATATGGACTTCATTCAGTAAATGAAGTCATTTGCATATGTTTTATATGGACTTCATTTGAATGAAGCTGCTTTTTCAAGGTTTTTATGATGACTTCATTCCGAATATAATAGTTCATCAAAGTAGTTCATTTTGTAGAATGCTAACTCGTATAATAGTTCATTTTATACGTAAAAAATAAAGCCAAAAAATTAAGCTCCAAACTATAGCGATAATGAGTTCTCGTTGGAAAGCTATCGCTTAGAGCTTTCCAATATATAAAATTTATCATTTTTAGACATATGGTTCAAAAGATATTTAAGTTTTAAGCTTTATTTATTTATTTTTACGTTATAAAAAAACAGCCGATCGCGACATCACCTCAGACCAAACCATTATTTTCTGGTGACCAAACAATAATATATGCAGATGGCTTTCATCACTACAAGCCGCCATTTACATCATCCATGACATCACCTTGTGACCAACTAAAATTTGCGAATTAAACGATAATTTATATTACCAAATAAGACTAAAATTTGCATAATCATCAAACAATTTGGACATAATCTCTAATATATTATTTCTATGACTATACCAGATGATTTCGATTATAAGAATACAAATAATAAATGGAAAGAATATAAGTGATTGCCTGATTATAGGCTAAACATATGTGCGTGATTATATGACTGACATATACATGATTGCCTAAGTATAAGCCAAATATATGCTGCCTGATTATACGCCTAACAAAGATTTCTAAGCTGCAAGAGGAAATTAATGACCAATGACTATATCGCAAACGAGTCTATAACTACCAAACGTGGGAAGGTTCAGTCTTAACTGTTAGTTTGTTATTTTCTGCAAATTTAATTATCGAAACAAGTGAATTTTTTCGTATAAGATGCAATTGAGAGTTTATCAAGAGTACTTTTTGTTCTAATTTGATCCTGCAAAAAATTATAGAAAAATATCTTCCTATCTTATTTGATGATACCACACTTCCTCCTCGTTGTTGCGGTCTATACACAAGATTTTTTTGCTAGGTGACTAGTGTGTATATTACACTTCTTTTCAACACAATTGTAACTAATGATCAAGAACCACCTAAGTCTTTCTTTTTTTGATTTACATAAAATCAAAAATATGGAGGCATCACATATATATACGGCCGAACGGTGAGTTCCACACTACTAGAAAGATCCGAAAGTAGAACAACATCAACATTCAAATTTAAGGTATTAGTGTACGACTCAAGTGATGGAAACGAAAGAAGAAGAGGAATAAAAATGGACATTGATATGTCATCTTTCACCATCCCTAAAATGGAAGTGAAATATTCCACTTACTGTCACTGAAGTGAGATGAATGCTTTGTTCACTATCTCTACATGGTGGAGAAATTTGTGTTCACGTTTGGTGTTGTGAACGCGAATATTTCATTTCTCTACTACTGGTATGGAAGAATTAAGGTTTTACAGACTGATTTTTTTCGTTTGGGTACTTGAGATTTTTGGTTTCAACAAACTCGTACCTTTGAAAACAGAGATTCACAAAAATTTTCATTAGATTAGTTTAGCTTTAGAACATGGTTCGCAACCTTCAATATTTACCCATCATCGTAGTTGAAACTTTGCGGAGATATAGTTTTGGTGATAAATCATAAAATGAAATCGGTTTTCAGAATTCATAGGTACAGTAGTTAAATGAGTTCAGAGGGTGTTTTGGTCTAGAAAAAATTAAATCTAACTCATTCGAAATCACTGAGTTGGAGTCCGTTTTTCCACTCCCTCGATCCAAAACCTTCCTCCTATAACAAAAGTGATGTTTATATGGCATTGTTGATTGAATTTGTATTGCCAATCGGCTGAATTGATGCTCAAACTAATACGGTAATACCCCCTATATGTACTATCAAATAAACAAAAAGTTAATGAAAATTTGGGTAGTCTTGCGACTGCAACAACATAGTCCTACATGGGCTATCAGCTTCCACAAAATTCCTCAAACTTTAAAACTATGAGCCTCTCCATTCAAAGAGAACCCTAATTTGGGGGCATATAATAAGACAAAAAGGGGTTGGAAATAGTATTTCTAGGCTATCCCTTATCCAACCTATTTTCATATATGCCAAAATACCCTTATGAGATTTTAGTGTTAAATTAGTGTTAATAGTTGATTAATTAGTTATTAATGATTGTAGTTAGTGTAGTGTTAATTTAGGATAATAATTTTCTTTTTAAAGATAGTTAGTGAGTTATTTTAGAAAAGAAGAAGGATTTAAAGAAGAAGGAGTAGAGAAAAAACTTTTTTTTTCTCTTTGTGATCTTTGTGATTATTGAGAGATGTGTGATACAAATTCGAGTGAGGAAGGTGAATCTTCATCACGTAAAGCTAAGAAAATACATATCAATTACGATGGAGATCCGGAGATGGCTTATTTGTTGGATTATGAAAATGATTTTACCCAAACTCAACTCTTCTTTTTTCTCAAGATCAAGATGATTCCTTTTTGGAGCAAAATCCGAAGATGAGTACATGGATGAGGAACCCAATGCTAATAATACACAGGTATGGTTGTGGAAGTTGTTTTAATTTCCGTTTTGTAGCTTGATTTCACCAAAAGTTATGATTTTTGCAACTAGTTCGTAGCATAGCAGTAAGGTTCAAGAGATAATATGTATCTTCGAACCATAATAAATAAGAACGATTCGGGTTTCTTCGATTGAGAAATATATACGCCGAACTGTCATTCAATTATTTTCAGCGCTAAATAATTTTCATGGTTCGGCTCAAATGTGATGTGATAATATAAGTCGAACCGTATACAAAAAAATATACGAGAGTTACTAAGTTTAATGTTCGACTTACACGTTATCCAACACGAACATTATTTTTGTTTTTAAAATTTCAAGTCTTATGGTTCTAGCTTATAATATTAGTGCCCAATAGGCCGAATCCATGTTTGAAAAGTAGTTCGGCTTTATAAGCCAAACACGAAATAGCCGAACCTTGAGATCGGCTTACATAGAGATACTCGCATGTGAGCCAAACTCGACTCCAAAACCCGTGCGATATTGTTGTAGATTGTTCTCAAATGGAAACTATGGAGGATCAACCACCACTTGTTGATGTCATTCATGAAGATACTAGAGATCACTTCCAAACTGACTTGGTAGGTAACCAACGTACACTACACCAAGTGCGGGATTAGAAAGCAGTAACTGTGCCGTTACTAAAGCGGTTTGTAACTGACCCTCGCCAGTGCAAAAGTGGGTGTTACATTTTTTTGTAACGGCTTTGTAGGTCAAGTATTAATTTCTGTTTAGAATTTACCGTAATGTGTGTAAGCTGCTACGAATTTGTCATCACGTGGGTACTACTAGTGGCTGCCATAAATTTTTTTTTGCAACAACGCTGCCGTAATTGGAGAGTCACACAAACTTTGTGAATAACAAAAAATTATCGCTACCAATACTGAACGGTCACTAATAATGCCGACTAATTCTCACTGAAGTCAACATTTACTTCCATAGCTTCATTTTTTCCCGTAAACACGCCCGAATGCAAAAATAACTAATAAAAAAATATTTCATTCAATCTAACCAAATCCAATCACACATTCAACAACAATAATAGTCATATATTCTTTCAACAATAACAACTTAAGAGAATACCTAAGTTTCGAGGAATACAATGTCTCACAGATAATTTAAGAGAACTTAAGAGCATATAAGATAAAACTAACATATGCAAAACTCACATAAATGTCTTTGCCGCTTCTAGCTTGGTATACTATTTCTGTTTAAAATCTTCATGGCTGGTTTATCAAGAATAACTTTTACGAAGGTTGCAAGGACCGATAAGAGGCTGCAAGGACTCGATAAGAGAGATCTATCACATAAGCTTCACAACCGCTCCCCGAAATAAACCAGACATAATTTCCAGCAGTAAGAATTACTCGCTACCGATATGCGAATAAAGACATGTTTTTACTACTCCCAAAAATAGGTTTAAAAGATGCAAGCTATTATATATTATACCGCTAATTTTAGGAAGATAAGAATTACTCACACGATATGCGACTAAAGACATGTTTTTCATATCCGCTGAGTAAATATTTTTCCTAGATAATGGAATCAAAGTCAAGGTAAAAATTTTACATTGACATCATTCCATGTCGCTTAGTTTACCAAGATGCTCAAAATTCAATTTTTCAATCCGAGTTCCAGGCATTCTTCACTTATACCCTCTCTCCGCAACTCACTTTAATGGCAACAGCCTTTACTTCACTTCTCCTTGAGCCGATTCAGCTAATTTTCCCATTCAGACAATTCAGTATCAGGCTTCCTTGGGTTTTTTTCAAAGATCCTAATTCGGCCTTAACCCTAATCCCTTCCTTCTTCCCTTGTCCTTGCCTCTCAGTCGAGATAATCTTTGGTTTCAAGGCCAATCTTTGCCGCATTTTGTACACTCTGTTCTTTCAGTTTGGCACCAATTTCTGCCGTAGTTCAACCAACTTATATCAACTCAGCTTTATGGCAAAGAGCCGATGACTCTACTTGATACAATCTCATATCTAATTGTGCCCATCCACCTTCTTGGTACTAACTTCAAGATCACCTAAGCAATATCCAGCCTTTCTTGGTAGCCAATTCAGCATCATTAAGCACATTAGCATCCCTTGGGTTTTCAACGATCTTAATCTCCCGCCTTAACCTTTAATCTCTTTCCTTCTGCTCAAACACAATCATCGCTGTGTTGTACGTATGTCCTTCTCATTTGGCACCAACTGCACCTTCATCTTTGCTTCACGACATCGACTTTAGCTAAATTCGCGCCCATCTGGAATCTTTGACAATAACCCAGACGTTCCATGCAACCTAAACTAGATTAACTTTGTATCCATCGTAATCCATTGTCTTGTCGTGTATTTCCAAAGAATAACCGATTAACCTCAAAATGGAGTTTCAAAATTTCTGACTGCTCTAAGAAGAAATAATATGTTCATGCAATCATCTTTCTCGAAGCCTCACTGTATACACAGCCGCAGAGAAAGATACCAAATAATCGAGTTACAAGACACATAATATCCAATATCTCGCATTTACCAAGAACTGACGTTATATCAAGAACCAAATATATATAAGATGGAACACTATCCAATTCATAAATGTCTCTTATGTTTTAGCTTTTTAAATTTAATAGAGCATACCTCTTTTTTACTTCTTTCGAAATGTTTTCCTTTAAAAGGACTTCCATCAAATGCTCTATTTTGAGTCATAACACCTTTGCGGTTGAAATTTTAATGTTTGCTATTTAGGTAAATCGCAATCACGTTCATCCAGATTTCTCCTTTTGATGCACCTCCTAAAGTAGTCAACAACTCAACTCGAAAAGAAAATGATTAACTCTAAACGTCCATGAACTCGTATAACATATTCGGGGATTTATAATAAAATTAATTCTTTGTGCTCTTTCCTTCTTAATTTATGATTATCATGTCGCTTTGGTTATCCACTAATCAGTATTGCTTGGTTATGCAAAAGTAATGGCAGCGCCGCTATTAATGTAAGATCTATTATGACGCGTACGCACTCTAAGCCAAGATTACTATGAAATGTGTACCATATCAAAGAAAGAACTATACCGAATTTAAATACTCTTTGTTATATCTTCGCTTTATTTTCCTTTCTATTAGATCAAACATAATACCGCATACTTAAGTACAAGCTCTGGAAGACATCCTTTGATAATTTTACATCCCGCCCCTTCATATTATAACATATGTGTTTTCTACCAATGATGTTATTAGATCTGTTGCTCGAATGAAAAAATGTAAAGGGTCCAATAAGATATACTAAGAAAGAAACAGAAACCAAATTAAATAGCCATAATAACATATAGCATCCAGGAAAAACACAAGGAAACCATCTGCTTTTTTCCTCGCAATGTATCTCATCCTTGCCCGACTGCACCAGATAAGGGGCATGTTGGGTTCCCATTCCTGAGATTTATTTCCAGCTTTCTTTTCTTTCCCAATGGCCAAGAATAATAATCAAAAGAGAAACCTGATTTAGTCATAACATTGCTCACCTTCTACATGTGAAGTTCAAAAAAATCATGAAAAGGATGGAAATAAAAATGATTGCAAAGCCAGAAAACAGAGCACTACATGTGATCACTTGACACCAACACCAAGGTCTAGAGTTCGTGAATCGTCTCAAAGACTGGCCACGCCTAGGTGGGTCAAATAAAGTGTATAAGAGAACAATAAGCTGCCATCGAGCCCTGATGCATGTTAGAAACAAGTAAGGGGTAGGGAATAAAGGAGTAGATTTGTAGTTTAAGTTACCGGTATGCTACTCGAGGACCTTAAGCCTCCTCCGCAAATCACAATCCCCGCATGGACTCCGAGGTCTATGTCCAATTTTTGTGCGCAGATTTAGAATCACCATCAAATTTTTTTGGTGAGTAATAATAAGAAGCCATTAAGAACATGCAAAAACAACCGAAGTACAAAAAGTTCAAAAAAGGATGCCCGCTCCAATACACCTCTAGTGACCGACGCATTTTTACCTTTAATAAAACACATTTCCCTGCGCATCAAGCGTGACTATTAACTACAAATTATAATAATAAATCACCTCAATGGTTGCTTCAATGCTTCTTAATGATGGATTAATACTTAATGATACTCCAAGCAAACACCCTCTCTGCTCCTAACAAATGGCTTGGCATTTAACACCGTAAGCCTTCAATCAAGCACTGCTTCAAAATGTGTGGGTTTATAAACCAATGTTCTTCGATTCGAGCAACCCCTCACATATCTCGTAAAACGAACACATCCATCAAGATACACAAAAGTTAAGTAATCCAAAGAAAGAAAATATGAGTTAAAGACTTGATACAAGGGAAGATCAAAACTTTGATAGATACAAGGAAATTTGATAATAATTCACCAATGGTTGTTGAATGCTTCTTAATGATGGATTAAGACGAATTACACTCCCAAGAAACACCCATCCGATCCTAATAGCTAAAAGGTACTAAGCCGCAAGCCTCAACTCAAGCATCGTCAGCAAAATGGGTGGGTTGTATAAGCCAATACGTCTGATTCGAGCAACCGCACATATCTCGAACACAAACACATCCATCAAAATACACAAAATTTAAAATGATCCAAGAAGAAGAAGAATTCAAACGCATCAAATCCCCCTACCAAGACTATATCCAAAAATTCGTAGTAGTCCACTTAAATCCCAAATTTGCAAAGTCCTGCCGATTCGACCAAAAGACTTTCACACCGCCTCACAAAATGAAACATTTCAACCTCGTTAAGATAACTACTGCATTAACTATCGATCCATCAAGCTTATCAATTACACAAAATTATTGACATACCCCTTTGTAAATCCAATCGGCACTCTAGAAACAAGAGATCTCAACCCTTCAACCAATACTCACAACCCTTCAATCAAACAAATAAACAACAAAACCCCGTATTTATGAACATGATGATTAAAAACTCTACTTGCATTCAAATATATCACAAAAACTAAATCAAAACCTTGAGTTAGATACTAATGATGATTCCATTTCCCATAGGATGATAGGAGTAACCCTAACTTCAACATCGAGTAACCATCTTGACAAGCTCTCTAGCGAAGAATACTCCTCAGTATCAAGCTATAAATCAAAATCGAAACAATTTATTTCAGCCTCAAAAAATCACCAAAAATCAAGAAATAACGAGAAATTAATGATACGAAATAGGGATTATAGTAGGATTTCACCGTCTGTTTCTCACGAATAAACCAAATACATCATTCAACAACACCTACAAATCGAAACCAAATCAAGAACAAAACCCTAATTTAGATGGAACCCTAAAATCTAATTTAACAGTTATGAAACCCAAGCGATGATGACTTACACGAGATAGAAACTTAAATCAAAACCCTAAACTCGATGAAGCGAGACGATTGAAGATTAGTTCTTCAAATATCGAATGATTAATCTGCGATTGAGAGGGAAGAAAAGGGAGCGCGGTAGAAAATAGAAAAGAAATGAAAGTGAAAATGAAAAGTCAGAGAAGCAGAGAAAATATTATCTAGGTTAGGGAGGGGATGATATATCCTGTAGTTCAACGATTCTTGGGTTGAAAAAGAATAGCAAGCATATGAATGGCACATGGACAAACTGCAAGTGTTACGACCCAAGTGTGACCAAGCGTGTGAGTGGCACGCCTATAAAAATTTACGTAACGGCTTGGCACTGTTACGATTTTTTAAAATTTAATGAACGGCTTCGACTGTTACGATTTTTTTATAACGGCCATTTGTAACGGCAAATTTGTAACGACCCCAAAGCCATATGAATTCTCGTTACTGATCAGGAATTTGGTGTAGTGGTAGTTTATGTATAAATAACTAAACCAAAAAGAATTCTGCATATACCCTAGTTGAAGAACATGAAATAACTAGGGAAATAACACAAACATGATCAGAATGTTTCACTCATCAGGATAATAACCATTTAATAGGTTACAAAACAGTAGAGTTCTAATTTTGAAAGCTATATACTGATTTCATAAAGGAAACATTAACCATGGCAAAATATTTCATGTTTACAGAAATCAGATCATCGCTATCATTTTTAAAGATGAGCATAGAGGAAATATTACGGAGAAAAACTACATGAGAATATTTTCATGTGATACCTAACCAAAACTAG